>JAVTVY010009802.1:0-45379 GCA_036873755.1 Hanleya hanleyi | reverse complement strand
CATTCGGCTACATCTTACGGCTCAAAGAGACGGACCAGTTGCGGTATTTTTATCCCAGCAATAATACCTATGTGTTTGATCAACCGTTCACGGTGACGGATGCAATTTCTCAATCGCAAAAAAGTCAATTCTCCTCTGTTTCGGTCCGTGGAGGTCATCGATGACGACACGTATGAAGTCAGTTCAGCCAAAAAGACTATCCGTTACAACCTGCCCCTCCAGATTGGATGTATGGTATACCAGGTGGCCAAGCTGAGGATGCTCCAGTTTTTGTATGATTTCATGGGTGTGTATTTTAATCCATCAGACTGGCAACTCATGAAGATGGATACAGACTCTGCTTACATGGCCGTGTCTAATGCGGATTGGGAGTCCCTGGTCAAACCCGAGTTACGTGCACAGTATGAGGCGGAACGGGACCAGTGGCTACCTCGACGTGACCATTACCAGTACGACAAGCGGACGCCGGGTCTCTTCAAGTTGGAGTGGAGTGGGGATGCCATGATTGCTCTCTCCTCGAAGACGTATTACTGTTACGGTGGAGACCAAAATAAGTTTAGCTGCAAAGGGGTGAACCGGCGCGATCCGGCCATCGACAAAGCCTTGTACCTGAACGTGCTGCAAAGCCAGGCCAGTGCAAGTGGGACTAACAGAGGATTTCGGGTCGTGGACCACCAGATGCGGACGTACATCCAGCAACGAGACGCCTTTACCTTCTTCTACCCCAAGCGGAAAGTCCTTCCCGATGGCATCAGTACCACTTACCTGGACTTGTGAAACTATGACATTTGATATACTTTTCATGATACGAGTTAAAACTAGTACTGTAAAAAAAGTCAGAAGGGTCGCCAGTCCTAAGTGCAGGGCGTGGGTTCGAATCCCACGCTCTCACAGTTTTTTACACACCACCTGCATTCTATTGTACATAGTCTATACATTCTTGTTCACCTGAATAAAAAAGTTAAAAATATTACTTGTGTTTTTTTCATGAATCTTTTTATTGAACATCAATGAACGTCAGAACAACAACGTCATAACAAAAAACAATGAGAACACCGCGCGGTGCATTGAATCAATTAAGTCAACCAGAGAAATGGGGCATGCACATTAAAACGAGAGGCAGTCCAGTCGTATACGAGTACATCACGGTCTTCGGCTTGAGAATAATCATCAAACATTTGTATGATCGTTTGCATAGAATGTCCTCTACTCCGGTGAGTGAGATAAAACACACAGTACTGTCCGCATACACTACTCAAGGGTCCTTGTAATCTTTTAGTATTCCAGTGCCACACTGTAGTAGATACGTCCATGAACTTCACCAAATCGGGATGCAGGGGTGCAAGTCCGTAGGAATCAAAGTATTCGCCTTGGCCCAGGACGTCCACGTACACAGCCACCCAATGTTCACCGGGTCGAGTACCAGGGTCTGCAGGATGTAGGCTGCTGGGGTGGTTGGGGTGGTGAGAAACACATTGCGTGGAAACACACCTCGAAAGGGTACCCGAGGATCTCGCTGGAGTATGCCCATCAGCTGCTCTGTATCCATGACTCTAGCTGGCGTAGTCACACAGGACGTTTCTTTGCTGATCCACGGTGATGACGTTATCAAACTCGGCGTAGCAAATCACGTTAATGGTATGCATTAGAGGGACGGAGAAACGCAGTTCCAACCGTAAGTTTCCTTTCTTGAGCAAGGCCAGTTGATGATCGTGTTCCAAGGTTGGGGTGAGGTCGAAGGCGAACAAAGTGTACCCACGGCTAAAGTCTCGTCGAGTGATGGTATTTCCTTCGTCATGATTGTTTTGTCCTGTGGCTGTAAACAGGTTCAGGTAGCTTCGCACATAGTGATGGTTACCAAAATCCGGTTGTAACGGACGGGCTGGAATTTGATGCCCGGCCACGTGCAGTGCCAAAAAGTTGAGGTTGAAATGTTGAAAGTGGAACGGATTCTCATTCCACTGTCCATTGAAACTGGTGTTGGTCACACACGCCAGGGTAAGACGTTTAGGGAGATCCCCTAGAAATAAATTTTCACGATTGGCCATCATCGTACCTGCTGGCACAGAGAACACCTTGGTCTGTACGCGTCGGATGGGGTACAGGGCTGGTTTTTTCGATAAGGCTTCCATGTGACTCACCAACACGCCCTGTTGCAAATCCACCGTACGGACAAACAGGGCTGCATCTTCTATGATGATCTTGTAATTGGGGCATCTCCATCGGCCATCAAGGCGAAAGTGGGTGCGGAACGGATCAACTTGATCTTGATGGATACACCGTTCATCATGTAGCGGTCTTGCAGGAACAGATCGGCGTGCAGTCGTCCCATCATATCGACGGACGTGCTACGGGTTGTCAGCTGCCTGCGATGGCCGAACCCATTATTGGCAACGGTGACGGCATCCATGGCTCCGGGTGTATCCCTGTAGTACAGCGAGGCTTGCAAGTGTGTTTTTTTGGCATCTTCTCCGTACGACAACAGCGTCTCGATGTAGGCTCGGTACGGGTACGTATTGGTGGACGTACTGATGAGTTTATCGTTCAGACTGATATCCACCTGTTGGAACAAGGAGTGCAGCCAAAGATTCACCGGGCCTACCACCGCATCGTTCGCCATGGGCGTCCCGTCGTTGTCCACTATTTTGGCTTTCACGTACAAGTACGTGTGGGCTAAATCCAGGTAGGCCGTATCTTTGTTTTCAATGGTAAATTCCAGTGGTCCCGTGCCCGTCAGGCTAGCCAGGATTCGATGTTCTACCCAACGTCCTTCGGCGACACTGGTCTGTGTGGGTGGAATAGTCCACAAATCCAATTCACTGTTGGTAGACGGACACGACTCGGAGTGAATGAATGCCATTATGCGAAGATGTCTCTCTTACCCTTCTTCTTCCGGGGTGTGCGTCGTCGGTGTGTCGGTCGTCGAATGACTCTTCGCTATGCCCGTGGTTGTCTTTTAAGGGCTTTGGCGATCAAGTCGCTGCCTGCTTCTTGGGCCCGTCGTTTCAAGGCTTGTCGGGGTGCCGTTCCTCCCAAGACATCACCGGCCACGCGCAGTCCACTGCGTACCGCTTGTTTACCCACCGCTTTTACTCCCCGTGTCACCAAGGGCAAGAACGTTTTGACGATGCTGCCCAGTATGTTACCCAATCCGTGACCTCGTTGCATGCGTGCACCGCTAAAGATGGGCAAGCTACCTCCCGTTTGTTTCTTGTAGTAGTCGGCATAGCTGGCCGTATGGCACTGGTACGGCACGTACATTATACGAAGTGAGGAGAACGTGCTTGTCGGAAATGAAGTGTCAGCACCACTTTCCCTCGTTCGAATGCGACCGGGTGTCCCGTGTCATCTCTTATATCCACCGTGATCGTGTTGATATCGGTGTGTCGTACGGGCAGGTAGAGTATGTGGTTGAAACTCTGGGAGACTTGATCGCCATACTTCTTTTTAATGGGCACCACCCGTAACAGAGGTGTGTTCACATCGCCCACAATATGGCTGTCCACTGCGTCCGAGTAGACGTAGAGTCCGTACATACCCACTTTCATATCCATCACAACGTCACCGTTGTCGGTGGTGGGACCCGCGTAGATGTAAGGGAGACCTAACATTTGCTGTAGCCTAGGACTGAGTTCCACACCCACGTTGGGGCTGAGCAGGATACAGGCCTTGTCGTTGTGTGCGTTGACATCGAAGATCACGTGATTCTTGAAGGGGTAGGCTTTGACGGGTCTTGAACTATTCGTCACCACCCGTAGAGACTTATAATTCAACAATGTGGTCAGACCCTCTATGAACGCCTTGGGGGTATCGTATTGGCCTTCGGGTAGAGTCAGTCGGTTTACTTTGCCTTCGTAGGTCACCTCGTACCATACTTCCTTGCCTCGCACGTTGTACCACGAGTAAGGGTATTGAATATCCACCAGTCCACATTCCCACCGTCCAGGTAAATGCAACGGTTGCGGTAATTGGGTCACGTACTTGGCCAAGGTGTTGTCAGGAATCACATCGAGCGAACTGTTACTGGGCAACATGAGGTAAAACATGACGACTGAACTTTCTTGCTTCTGCACCTGGCTTTAATAGGGCTCCCAGGCCTTGGGCGGCTGACCTCGGCGTCGTGATCGTCGCGGTGACTTAGATCTTGGTGGTTGCAGGGGGTGGCGTGGTAAAAGGGTGAAAAAGTAGGTGCCCGTCGTTGTGGTGTTTTGGGGGGTGATTCCGGTTCCCAAGAAGAGGGTAGTGGTGGTGGTGGTGGTGGTGGTCTACTCGGCGATTGCTGGGTCCGCTGCACGGTTAGGATTCCCCACCAATTCTTGAGGGGTGTGTGTGTCTTTCAACCCCTGAGCAAAGGCTTCCCAGCCCGGTGGATTAGAGTGTTTGCGAGAGCGCACCGTATCGTTGATCAAATCGGTGATATGAGACCCCGGCACCACTCGGTTTCGAATAAGCAGTTTCCCCTGATCGCTCCAACCCATATCGGAATTCTGTTTCACCCGGTCCAACAATAAACAAGCCTTGGTCTTGAATGCCTTAGGGACACTGGCCAACACTTCCTCTTCCAGCTGAGGTGATGATGGCGGTGTGGGTGCTGGCGCTGCTGGTGGTGGTGCTGGTGGTGTACTACCCCTATATTGATCCATAAACGTCTTGTACCGGTTCAGCGTCTGATGGTAGAGTTGAACTTTCTCGTGATCGGGTAGTCGACGTTGGAGTATACTATTCATCACTTCGTCGAGAGACTGGAGTTGTTGCACCGTGGCAGGCACGGGATAGGGTGATTGCAAACTCTGTAACAGTCGAGGTTCCACCAGCATCATTTTTTTCGTATGTTCCATGACGTTAGCGTCCCAAGATGGATCCTACTAACGGTCCCAGTACGGAAGTGGCTAAGGGTGCGAGGAGTGCCCCGAGAAATCCACCTCGCTGTAACACCTGTTTCTTTTTCTTTAAACTGCCCGTCTTCTTCACCAGCGTTCGGAGACCCGTCTTGTGCCGTTGCAGTTTCCCTTTCTGCAGGGGACTGAGAGGAACATTCCCTTTTAACACATTATGAGCGACTTCACACAAACACCGTACCAATTCTGCGTCCGCGCCGCGCACCAGGGCCCGGCCCACCTCCGGTGGCGCGCTGCGTAATACGCGGAAGGCCGGCGCGTGCTTCCGTATCCGTGCAGACATGATGAGGAAGTGAATGCTAGAGGGGTTGTGTCTTCTTCTTTTATTTGGGTGTGTACACCGTCTGGAACTCTCCGGGAAAAATGTGGGTGCGCAATCGAAGTGCGGAGGGTGTTCCTTGTTTCAAGTCGATGAGCAGATACCCGTGGGCCCCTTGGGTGGCATCTTCAAAGGCTTCCCGCCCAAAGGCCGTGTTTTTAGGGTACATCTGTTTCGCCAGGTGCATAATTTGTGATGCGTCTCTGGGGTTTTTGAACAAGACCACATACTGAGCATTAAACTGATGTTCCTGTGCTCTTTGTTTTTACTGAAGAGATTCTGGACGATGTAGATGATGCTCAACCGACGATGATGGCTCCCTTTCGTAAAGAGACGCGTCACCCTGTCCGTTTCGGTCATCAGATCGTCTACCACGACCAACGTCTCTTCTGGGGTATCCTCTGGGGGTAATCCTTCCACCAAGGTGAGTCCAGGGATGCGTGCCAGTTCCTCGTACGCAGGCTGCCAAGCTCCATAACACCACAGGGTGCGAGCCACGGGTGGTGAAATGAGGGCTGACCCGTGTTGGATGAGCCGTTGAACGAAGTGTGTTTTTCCCGACCCGGTCGGTCCAGCGATGAGACACGTGAAGGGATGCTGCCACCGAGGATCCATAGGGTTTTATTTGGTAATTTGCGCCCAGCGTTCAGAGGCCCACCACCGTTGTCGTGGATCCCACCGGGGGTCGTAGTCGTGCGGGTACCGTTGCCGTGGTAAACTTGGTACTAGTCCCACTCTAGGTGTTAGCGTCGTGGTGGTGGTGGTGGGAGTCCTATGTTGCCGTGGTTTTGCCCTGGGTGCTGTGGAAGATGATGCGGGTGGTTCGCTTCTGAGGGTAGACCTAGGCAGGTACACGGGGGGACCCCGGGTGAAGTTCCGCAGAGGTGGCGGAGGACTAGACCGCGTAGTGGGATGGGTTGTAGAACGTGGTGATCTGGTAATGTTCCGCAGCGTAGTAGGAGAGGGAGTGGTGATGGTGGTGGTGGCGGTGGTGTTGGGTGATTGCACTTGACGTTGGGGGGGCAGGACTTGGACGAATGGAGGGTAGGTTGAAACAGGATATCAGGTACGCCAAATCGTAGAAGACTCCTCCAAATAAGGTACCCAGAAGCACTAGTAGACACACGACGGTACCGACTTGTCCTTTTCGAGTCCGCAGCAGTAAGGGCAGATGTGCACTATCCATGGTACAACCCTAGACTGAAGGCTGTAGGCGATGTGGGGTAGAATTTATAGCCGTTGTCGTGGATCCCACCGGGGGTCGTAGTCGTGCGGGTACCGTTGCCGTGGTAAACGTGGTACTAGTCCCACTCTAGGTGTTAGCGTCGTGGTGGTGGTGGTGGGAGTCCTATGTTGCCGTGGTTTTGCCCTGGGTGCTGTGGAAGATGATGCGGGTGGTTCGCTTCTGAGGGTAGACCTAGGCAGGTACACGGGGGGACCCCGGGTGAAGTTCCGCAGAGGTGGCGGAGGACTAGACCGCGTAGTGGGATGGGTTGTAGAACGTGGTGATCTGGTAATGTTCCGCAGCGTAGTAGGAGAGGGAGTGGTGATGGTGGTGGTGGCGGTGGTGTTGGGTGATTGCACTTGACGTTGGGGGGGCAGGACTTGGACGAATGGAGGGTAGGTTGAAACAGGATATCAGGTACGCCAAATCGTAGAAGACTCCTCCAAATAAGGTACCCAGAAGCACTAGTAGACACACGACGGTACCGACTTGTCCTTTTCGAGTCCGCAGCAGTAAGGGTAGATGTGCACTATCCATGGTACAACCCTAGACTGAAGGCTGTAGGCGATGTGAGGTAGAATTTATAGCCGTTTCATGTCACGGGCTGAGACCCAGGAATTAAACGAACTGGGCCAACCTTGCCATTTGACGTAATGATAGGGGATGCCACGTCGACGTTCCGTTTTCAAAATCTTTTCCACCGTGTAGTAGTCTTTCCGTGTTTTTACCACCGGTTGTAATTCTGCCTCGTAAAACGTGCCTTGTAGTGTTTCTCCTTGTAGATCTTCCAGTTGATAGACGTGTGGGTGTCGAGGGTTATGGCGAACCATGACAAAGTGCTCGTCACTCCAGTTCGGCAAGTGACTTTTCTCAAATTGCCCTTTGACTTTACTGATCCGTACCACATCCCCGCGTTTGTAACGGGGTGACGTGAGTGGACTTGGTTCTATTGAGTATAGCGTACGGCGCACTTGATGTTCGTTGCGTTCCGTCACATCGAGAGGAGCCCGCTGGATACTGCGATGATAGGCTCGATTGTACCCTTGGACCAGTTGAGGTAGCACATCGATGAACCGTCGGGTGTTTTTGGCGGTAAAATACTTGTACATTCGTCCTTTGAAGGTCCGATTGAATCGTTCCACCACAGAGGCTTTGGTCTCGTTGTACGTATGGAAGAAAAACACCTTCTGTTTCTTAAGAAAGGCTTAAGAAAGTGGCGGTTGAGAAATTCTGTGCCTTCATCCGTTTGCAAATAGAGGGGTTTGCGTCCCGTCTTGAAAATCTGCTGGAACGCTCGTACCAGATTCTCTCCTGTTTTGGTCCGGATGGGTAGCACCCACGCGTACTTGGATAAAATATCGATACAGGTCAACATGTACCGATGTCCATCATTGTGGGCAGCAAATCGACTCATATCGACCAAATCGGGCTGCCATTGTGCGTCTACGCCTCCCACGATGACTCGGTTACTGCGAAAATGTCGTCGGGCTGCTCGATGTAAGCTATAAGTGTCTTGGGTTTTTAACCATGCTCGAACTTCAGTTCGACTGATGCCTTGGGAATGCGCAGCTCGAGCGAGCGCTCCCACAGCGCTATAAGCGGCTGGACTGGTTGGGTTGTAATACAAATCTGTTAACACCTTGTTCACAGTCTTACGCCACGTGGATTCCTGCCGCCCGGCCTTGTGGGTACTCCACTGGCTGCCCTTTCGGATTCCCTTTCGGGCCCCCCCCTGCGTACCCCTGTGGGTACCCCTCTGGGTTGCGCTGTTGTGTGTTCGCTTCATGAGTAGACACTGACACTCTAGCCTGTGTGCACCCTATAGATATAGTACTTCATCGACATTGGGGACTACTTTTTCCAAGGCCGTCCATAGATCAGGGTCCAGGGTAAAACCACCCTCGTTCAGATAGAGGAGTCGAGCAAAAAAGGCGCCGCGGAAAATGTAGACGTAGCCCCACAGGTGAATGCTATCACCGTCGAGGTCACCCAACAACACCCGTTTCAAGGTAGTCCAGCCTTCCGGTGACAAAGAGACGCGCGCTTTGGGTTCAGACGTACACCAACACCTACGTCCGCTATCGATGAGGTCCACTCGTTTGGGGTACAACAATAGGGTGCAGCCAGGTGTAAGAGTCCGGGTAGCCACAGAGTTCGCGTCGGGGAGTAAGTCGTGGACGTCGGGGATAATAGTTTTCAGCGCCTGCCATAATGCAGGACGGAGTGTGATATGGGGACCACCACGCTGTTCTAACCGGGGAAAAAAAGAATCATCTCTACCACTTCGTAGGTAGAAACCCACTTCCACGCGCATGAAATCGACTTCGGGCTCTTTTCCCTGTAACAACCGTGTCAATAGAGTCCAACCTGCTAGGGTTAAACATAGCTTCACCTCTCGGGGTTGTTCTTCGATGAGCTGCAGGTGATTGTCATGGACGATCAGGGTGACGTGGGTGGTCAGTTGGAACAACGCAAGCTCTCCATCTGCTCCGTGCGCTCCCACGGTGGTGAATGACAAAACACCGACTAGGGAGGCCTGTATATATCGCTGTGCAGGGGCTTATACTACACCCTGTCAGTGCCTAGTGGACTAACCTATACTCCCTGCAACATAAGGGGTTGGGTAATTTTTACACTATAATGTACCCCTATGGGTATAATTAACTCCTAGTCCGTAGCCGTACACGTTACAGTTTTTTCATTTGTTCGTGTCTCTCTATCCTAATCCGTACCCGCACACGTTCTGGTTTTATTTTTCCGTCTCCCTTCACCCTTCGTGAAAGTCCGTGATCACTCGGTAGTGTCATGTTAAATTAACCCCTAGTCCGTAGCCGTACACGTTATAGTTTAATTGTTTTCGTGCCTCTCTATGCTAGTCCGTACCCGTATACGTTATAGTTTTTATTTTCCATGCCCCCACCTTCGTCAAAGTCCGTGATCATTCGGGGTGTAATGTTATAGAGATACGAATTGATTTAACCTAGGAATTTGCTATACCAATTTCGTGCAAAAAGACGGGATTGTAAGTTAACCTAGGAGGCATGACCCGAGCCTTATTGGGTCAATTAGCGAGCGATCCGTATATCAACCAATGGCGAGGCCGGAGACAGAACCAATGAAAGAGGTTCGCGCCGTTTAAACAGCCAATGAAAATCTACTCTATATTCAGTATAAAACCCAGGGGACGCGTGGGCAAAAGGCACATTCAAACCATATTTCTGAAGCTGTGAAGACCGTATCAAGATGAATAGAGTTGCGAAGATGAGTACGACCAAGGGAGCGGGAAGAGAGAAGAGACAGAGGGAGAAGCTAGCGAGGAGTGTGAAAGCGTTTTGGATGGCCGAAATACAGCGGTGGACGCGGGCGAACACCAATTTTACGCCGCTGTCCTGGGCAGCATTGTACTATTCCGTGACGAGAGCCCTCACAACATTTACGGGCGAAGATTGGATTTCGGCACTGAGAGACGTTCTCAATGAAGAACATCTCCAGAGAGAACAACAACAACAGATCCAACAACAACGCCAGCCGGAATTCGTAAATTTAAACGAATTACCGAGCATTCCACGGGCTACATTCCTGGACCATCTACCATCGGTACCAGACACGGATGACGATGAACAACAACAACCTGGCCGGTACTTTTCCGTCAGTTTGGAGTAGACAGGCAAACTCCCCCTGAATAAAACAGGGTAAACAAATTGACCTTAACGGCCCTTTTCAGGGCTACCCCAATCTTACGAAAGGGGACTTCTAACTTGGCACATTCAGTTCAAATCAGGTCCTACATTGGTGAATCTCCTCTCCTCTATATTCTATGATTACCAAACTCCAACCCCAAAAAAATCTGCCATCAAAGGCCCTTTTCAGGGCCAACCCCTAGCCTTCCAAACAGCACTTATAACAATTGCCCCTAGACCCTACCCATGCAAATCTCCTCTCCTCTATGATTACCAATCTCCCACACCTCACAGCAACAAAAATTTTACACTCGAGTTTTTCCGGGACTACTCGGTAGTTCTCAATCTCCTCTCCTCTATGATTATCAATCTCTCACACCTCCTCACAACAACAACAAAAATTTGTACACTCGGCTTTTTCCGGCACTATTCGGTATATTATTACCGTACATTCATACTAATAGTGTTTTTTTTATTTTACCTGGGCGTTGTTAGTAGGAAGTTCCCATTTACTAAGTGTTATTTACCTATTGTTACCTAGGTGTGTGCATGTGCAGGAGTTGGTGTTTTTGTGCTTTTAATTAGAAGCTTGCTCTTTCGAGTATAATTGGGGGTCCTCATAAGGACCGTTAGGAAGGTGTAAGGGGGTTACACCGACCGGAACAGGTTTTCTCGCCTCTGGGTACACACGGGACATTTCAGCGCGAGGAGTGTAGACGCTATGGGCTTGTAAGTGGGCGTAGGCACTGGTCTTCCTGCATGTCTGTTAATACAGCGAATACATAACGCTTGGTGTCCACATGGAAATATAGCGTATTTGGCGTAGCGACTACTGCATTGGACACAGGGTAAATACTGTGCCGCTCCCCATGTTGTGTCTCGCTCCAGTCTTCTTATTTCAGTACAGTAGTACTCAAGATATCGCTGCTGTAAAAGACCCATCTGTTCTTTTTCTTGTTCTTTTTTTTCTCTTTCTTTTTCTTGGTCTTCTTCGAACTCATCTTGTAGGAGTTGAGCAATCTGTTCGTCGTCGGTAGGATAGACGTAGGGGCTCACGTAGGGACTATTGTCCACTCCATCGATGAATTCCCCGGTTGCTTCTTGGTCTTGGTCTTGGTCTTGGTCTTGATGTTGTTTGAACACATCTTGTATGACTCGTTCAAACCGTTCGTGTTGGAGGGTACTATCAGGCCGTACGTCGTAGGTACTATTGGCGGTGACATCTCCATCCGCTGCCTCTTCTTCTCCTTCTTCGTCGTCTTCAATATCGATGAATTGACCCGCGGCATGGTGAAGATACTGCCGCTTTTGTTGTGAAACTGGGGTGAAAGTCTCGCTGCCCTCTACCGGCTGGTCTTCTTGTTCATCATCTTTCCATAGCTCTTCCAATATGTTGTCAAGCCACGCCTCGTTAATAATATTGTGCACTCCATCAATATCCATGTGTTGAGCCATGATGTAGTTCAAAATGAATGGATAGCAGACGACACTGCGCCCTTTTTATAGTATAACCGTAGAGCGCCCGTATGAGGGCGCGGACGTCATCGAAATCTTCACAGTGAAACCATGGTGCCTGCTCAGGCCCGCTGAAATTATTTAATCATTTTGTCGATTTTAGACCCGCATGGTTATGGGTGTGGTTGTGTGGAAAACCCGGTAAATTTGAAATAAATCGGCTTACCTCCGTAAAAACACTTTAGGTGTGTTCCTCACATCCTTATAATGTCACCCTGAAAATTTGAGCGAGTTTAACGATGGAAAAGTACGAATGTTTGTCCTATCACTCTTGCTACGGTAACACAGCACTATACAATATGGAGCCGAATGTGTGTACAGCTATGCGTGTCAATGGCTGTGTTACCGTAGCAAGAGTGATAGGACAAAAATTCCTACTTTTTCATCGTTAAACCCGCTCAAATTTTCAGGGTGACATTATAAGGATGTGAGGAACACACCTAAAGTGTTTTACGGAGGTAAGCCGATTTATTTCAAATTTACCGGGTTTTCCACACAACCATACCCATAACCATACGGGTCTAAAATCGACAAAATGATTAAAAATATAGTTTTAGCCTGCCGCCAGCCTTCTGAATTTTTTTCAGCGATACACTATAAGTTCCCAAAGTTCAAGTTTAAATAAGTTTTACACGTCAACTCGCATTTATTGCAAAATGAGACCGGTTTGAAGATGGAAAAGAAACACAAAATTTCAGCGGGCCTGAGCAGGTACAATGGTTTCACTGTGAAGATTTCGATGACGTCCGCGCCCTCATACGGGCGCTCTACGGTTATACTATGAAAAGCGCGCAGTTTCTCGTCAGCTATCCATTCATTCAACTGCATCATGGCTAATCCTAGTAGACGGGCACTATTCAACGCAATGAACACGGGACAACAAGATCCTAGAGAAGATAGAGAACGGATTCGCTCGAACGGAGAAGACAACGAACATGTTACAATCATTACGAGCTTGCAGCGTGTTCATGAAGCTCATATTGCTGAAGCTTTGAGGATGAGCGGTGCACAACAAGATAAAGAAATAAGGGACGCTGTGCAGGGAGAAGATGATGATGATGATGAGGCAACAGACGATGAAGATGTACCAGCGGTGGAGTGGTTAAACAGTAGTAGACCCCCAGCAACTACAGCGGCGACTCAGGCGGCTACCACAACGACGGCTACCACAACGACCGCTACCGCAATAGGAATGACAACACCCTTACAAGAGATCAGCCACCTGAACCAACAGCTTGACGAATTAGAAGATGAAAAGTCTAAATTACGCCTACAACTGGCTAGGGAACAGAAGAGATCCACCTGTACCGTGTGTCAAGACGATGAAACGACGTACGCCTTTTTCCCTTGTGGTCACCTGTGCCTATGTGGTGTATGCTTGCTAAGCTTAACATGCATAGCGGGTTCGTGCCAGTGCGCAGAGACAGAGGAGCTTCATTTGAAGATGCGATGCCCTGTGTGTCGGGGATGTGTATCAGGCGTGAAAAAAATATTCCGCCCGTAACAGTGTGATACCGCTGTTCTTTCCAAAGGCTCTTTTTAGGGCCACCTAATTACACCCGAAAGGGAGGAAATTTTCTAACTAAAAGCACAAAAACACCAGCTCCCACACCAATACCCCCTTTGCATAGAGTGAAAACTAACACACATTTGAATTTCTAATATTTTTATTAACACAGTAGAATGAACATAAGGTCTTCACCACAGTAGACTCTTGGTGTTGAATTTTTTTAATACAATTATACGCTATCAAGGCGCTTAAATGAACATAGAATGAACATAGAATGTAGGAATACGGTGATGTCTGAATGTTTATGCAACAAGACTTGTGTGAAATGTTCAATATTTATGCAACAAGAATTGCCCCTGGTGCACGTAGATGAAGGTGGCAATCTGTTCACGTGGAATTCTGGGTGGACAGGCAGCTTGCAATGCCTCGGCAATTTGCACCTCGTTAACGGTCTGTAGTCCCTCAGTGATGAGCGCGTCTGATGGTATACTATTGTCCATACACGTATGCGTGTTGAAGAGTCCGTTCTTGTTCCCACAGCCTGCACATTGCTGGATACGCAAGTGTCGAATGCGGGGTCTGAGATGATCCAGGAATGTGTCGATGTACTTCTTATAAATATACTGAGTCACCTGGTCAGACAGGACTTCATGAATTTCAGCTGTGAGACTCTCCAGCTTCCGCCACGCAGGTATTTGTAGGGTGACGCCCTGAGATACAGGAATACGCTTTTGCGTATCCGCCCTCAACTTCCATTTGCGAATATGCACCAGCAGCATGTTGTTGAACATAGAACAGGTGAGAAAGGTGTCGTCACCCACATAAAATTTCGCTTCGTCGCTCCCCTGGTGGTCAATGACCGCATCGACGGCGTAATAAATGGCCTGTACTCTTATCCAGGTGTCCAACGTCAAGGCGATATGCTTAGGTGGTTTGTCGTCCCAGGCCGGTGCGTTAAAATGCACTTCCTCTTCTTTGACACTCACAGTTAAATAGGGAGAGAGCTCCCAAGCGTTCGTCTGGGCCGCCTGGTAGGCCTGCTGGATAATGTCATTGATCTCCTGCACAGACATAGGAAGTAGCACCTCTTCCTTCGCTTGCTCAGGCACTTGCTGGGGCACTGGCTGAAGCACTTGCTGAGGTATTTCTAAAGGTGTTAGTCGGGGACGTTTGGTAGGTGGACCGGGTTTGGCAGGTAGACCGGACTGTTAGTGCGTACGTTTGGTAGCTGTACACCCTTCGGCGATGTCCATGTCCATGACTAAGATATTATCTTCTGAATCCTGGGCTTGAAGTAGATCTGCTATTCCTTCATTTCCCGTCTTCTTCAGCGCCTCCACGAAGGCCTGAAATGCTAAGGGGCCACGGCGCAGTAGATCGTCGATGAGGGCTCTGTTTTGTCGCGAGGTGGTCTTCTCCGCCATGATATCTTCGACACCGTGCTTAAGGATTATGTTTTCCACCATAAGCAGATCACATATATCAGCCACATGCTGCATCTCATCAACGAGGCGAATACGGTGCTATAGAAGCTTAGCTCAGTGACATGAGTCCATGACTGTTGGCTCAGGCTGGTCAGTTCAGTAGCTGCTATGGTGAGATAGACTGGTGAGGCAGGCTCAGGCTGGTGAGGCTCAGGCAAGTAGCTCCTGTCGTCAGAGTGGTTCAGGCTGGTCAGGTAGGCTGGTCAGGCAGGCTGGTGAGATAGCTCCGTTCGGCAGGCCAATGAATGCAGCAATACCCCTAAAAATTACCACTTTTATACGTCTTTTCGTGACATTCGGGTCTTTTCGGTAACCTCCGTGTGTCTTCGGTCACCTCCGTGTCTTTTCGGTCACCTCCGTGACTCTTCGGTGATGACATTCGGGTCTTTTCGGTGACCGCCGTGTGTCTTCGGTCACCTCCGTGTCTTTTCGGTCACCTCCGTAACTCTTCGGTGATGACATTCGGGTGTTTTCGGTGACCGCCGTGTGTCTTCGGTCACCTCCGTGTCTTTTCGGTCACCTCCGTAACTCTTCGGTGGTGACATTCGGGTCTTTTCGGTGATCTCCGTGTCTCTTCGCACACCTCCGTCACATCTTTCGGTCACCTCCGTCACATCTTCACGGACCTCACCGAAAAGACACGGAGGTGACCGAAGACACACGGAGGTGAACGACATTGTGGGGAAAACCCACAGACAAGTCAGTACATCTCCTATCATGTTCCCACGGACCTCACCGAAAAGACACGGACCTGACCGAACAGACACGGAGCTGAACGACATTGTGGGAAAAACCCCAGTACATGTTCCGCTCACCGAAAAGACACGGAAATGAACGACATTGAGTCCCCACAGACAGGTCAGTACATATCCTATCATGTTCACAGGTCACGCCCCATTCACCCAGACCGGAAGTGACGTCATACGGCAAGGTCACGCTCCATTCACCCAGACCGGAAATGACGTCATACGGGACTGGTGGCGCCCCCTGGCGAAAAAAGGGGACCAAGAGGTACCTCCCTGGAAAAGTTGAGTCGAAATACGGGCTCCCTACTACTAACGACATTGTGGAAAAAACCCTACAACGGACGTACCCGAAAAGATACGGAGGTCAACGACATTGTGGAAAACCCCCACAGACAGGTCAGTACATATCCTATCATGTTCACAGGTCACGTTCCATTCACCCAGACCGGAAGTGACGTCATACCTACAAGAGCGCCCCCTGGCAGAAAAAGGGGAACCAAGAGTTACCTGCCTGGAAAATATGGCTCGAAATACTCTTATACTACTACTAGCTCGGAGCTCTTGGAGCTCAGAGCTCGGAAGTGACGTCATTCGTACGCATGCCCATGCACGTGGTGTTCAAGGTTCATGCTCGCTGCAACAAAACTGCTTGTTTTGTCGACGTCGGTCGAGAGTACTCTTTTCGGAAATTAAACACACCGTCGATCGTGGACAAGATCAGGTACAGTCAAGTACCCATTTCACTCGAAAATAACTGCATTTTTCGAATCTGTACAGCAACCAACCGTGTCGGGCGAGTCTTCATACCCCTTCCTTGCCAGGCAACCTCACCCGGTCCCAGTAACCACCACACCGTTCCCAAGGACAAGGGTATATACCTGGTCGACATCGAGCGTCACACCAAGCATTGCAGTGACCAATACGTCTGAATAGCAGCCAAATACTTCAACCCACGGTGAACGCACTAACGTACCGACAATGGTACCAAGGCCGGAAGTACACAGCCGAGCTCCGACGACACCGTCTTAAGCGTACCAAATTCGTCAGCAAATAGACCTCCAAGCATGTAATCCAGATGGCAACATCCATTCCCCTTCCTCATAATGGGGCCGACGGGATCAGGCAAGACGCAATTCTTCCAGAAATCGTTCAATACCCCGAAGTAAAATTACACCACCCATTGGCCTGGTCGTGTGATGTTACGGATAATGGCAGGCGGCGTATGTTACGACGTCCCAGGTTACGTTCGTGGAAGGATTACCAAATCTGGCCGACTTGAAACTGGAATCCTTGGTGGTCGAGGATGATCTCGTGGCGGAGACGGATGTTCGTGTGCATGCCCAGCTCTTTATCAAATGCAGTCATCATCGGCGGCTCAGCATCATCTTCTACATTAACTTGAAGGCTCACTGCCTGGTGGTGTTTGAAAACTCAAGAGACACAACAAAGCTGGTAAACCTTGCGAGACAGATGCACCCCGGGCATCCCCAGTTTACGTTGGAAGACTTACGACGCAACAAATATATGCTTGTCGACCTGGAGCAAGCCACCCCGACCACCTCCGATTGTGGACCCATATCTTTCCTGGAGAAACCCACCACGTGCACCTGCAAAACTGCTTATTATTCTGTAGACACACCCAAAGTGGCTTCACCACCCCACCCCCCCCCTCCCAGCTGGAGTGTGTGTGTATGTTGAAGGGGATAATAAAAAATATATGTAATCACAACACATATAAAGGAAGTGAGAAGAGATGCCGACATACTGACACCATCATTGTTGAATCAGCAGTGATAGGGTGTTCAGCAAGTAGCACGTGAAGGATAAAAAGCGCGGACTGAGTGTACGACCGATAGATGTGCATGATGTCCGCTCGAGTACGGGTTTAACAGGTTAAAAGGCAAAGTACCGCTGACCCCAGCTCAGAAGACCATGGAGCTATCTTAGCGCTTTAATATGCCCCAATGTTAGGACCCATACTGGGCAATCTCTGCGGTCGATGATAGAGCATACAAGAAAATGGCCCTCGTCAACCCATACCTGCTTCAAACCCTGTAATCTCCGTACCCGATCCCACCTACGATAAATGCGTTAAATTCGCTCGATGAAGATTTTACAAAGACTTCAATGGTATATCACGTCCATAGGGCAATACAAGGCCCCTCAAGGGGATGAACTACAGCGTCAGTCGCACAGCGAGTACAACTCGCCTAGATAGCACAACTTGTCCCACAGCCGCCATCACCAGGCGTACCATCCTCAGCCCCGCAGCGGGCGACAGACGAAGTCCCGCTATGTTCCAGAGGAGGGGTTTTTGCTAGAGAGGTTGAAAAACACTCCGAACATGTCTTGGAACGAGAAACATGAACTTCTTGTTCACAACCAAGTGGTGCTCAGCACCCATATGATGGATTTGGTGGATGATATGATGCGTGAACGGAGGTCACACGTGGCCCAAAACGATGGCAGTCTGTTACCCAAGCATTGACAGATATACTCGTCCAACAGGAAATTGTCGGAAATGCCATCGACCTGTCCAAGTCCATGGTGGACTTGAATGCGGGGTTATACGGACTCTACATCTATTCGGAGGTGATCGATACATGCATCGTTGGGGACGACAATGTTCCGCTGCTACGATTTTCTCTGATCAAAAGGGAATACGAAGATCAAACCACGCAAAGCTTTTATCGCGTACTCCATCTGCCAGTCCGGCACCATCAAAATCGAAATAGGGGAAAACACCGGATGAACGATCGCATTTAAACGAGGGAAAGGAGTGCTGATACATCATTTTCGCCGGTTCCATTGCCGAACGTTACATGATAAAGGTGGTATCTTACCAGTGTGATATACAGACAGCTACGTGGACTATTACCTCCAACAAACTGGAGGTGGCCTACTATGTCTTTAACGGCATAAGTATTTAACTGGACCACAGACTGAGGAAGGTGCTCGGAAGCATCGTCAAAACCGACGAGCACCGTGAAAGCCGTCGGAAAACAAGCTGTGCAAGGTGGTGTGCAAGCCCTGGGTGATGCGTTCAGAGGTGTTCCCGTCTGAGAGGCAGTAAAACGCGAAAGAAGCGGGAGGTCTCTTGGTAGCCAAAGCACAGCTGGCCATAGGGGAAAAATGCCTGCATCCACCGCACCAGTTAACGGAAAACCCAGCGACGACGCACATCGAAGACCAGGGACAATTTTCGTAAACACGACTTTCATTCATCCAACGTCATGTCCTTCCAGCAACAGCGAATTTGATTCGTGAAACGACCCAGACAAGCGCCGTGATGGGGAAATGGGTAGAACATCTCCCTCTCTCCAGTGTTTCAGCGGGTCGGTTTGATTCAATTGCGATGGCAACAATCTCAAGAATTGCTCGAGAATCTCGGCGCCACTCACTGTTCCAGAAGGTGACTCAGAGACAAACTCATGAGTGTCTCATCAACCAACACGTACCCCAATCATGCTTACATTGGGACGTTGTCATACAATTGTACTGCATTCTAGGACATATGGGGACGATCGACAATGTCAGATGGGTGGAGGCTACATCGAACACTCGATTGGTGGATCTCATGGAACATCCACATGCGGGCCTATTCTTGTAAGACCGCTAGCGCTTGAACAGGGTGCCCATCAAAATCCGACTTACGCGGACATCACCGACCTTTGATTTACTGGCTACTGGCGCAGCGCGTGACTATACGATCGAAGGTCTGCAGCCTGCAAAATGAAACCGAATCCAGCCGTTCAGTTAGGTCAGATCGCAGCCTTGGGGAAACCGTCGGGACGTCTATTGTGAAGGCTACATGTTGTTCTTTTTCGACCTTCCCCAGACCTTAGACAACGACCATCAGCTGAACCTCGTCAAGAAAGGCAACTCGCGGCATCGAGACAGCCTTTCTCAGCACTATAAATGTGATTTGCTACACCGGATTCGACAAAATCATTCAAGTAGAGAAGAGCCGACACGTTCTCAGCAACTTTTCCACCTATTGATACGGATCAGATCTCACCCATGTGGGAGAGCGATTCGTGGACAAGAACTATCCCTCAAGCGATGTTTTAACAAGACATTGGGTGTTGGTGTACTTCACAGAAGATCAGGACGAATACTTTGACCCGTATGGCATGTCACCCGTCCATACCGACCTGACGGCCTTCATCGACGAAGGCACAGAGACCTAGTGTTGGAAGGCCTGAGCAGTAGCGTGTGTGACGTGTGTGGACAGTACTGCATGTTCTATCTCTACCATGTTTGCCGTGGACTAAACCTACTCACTAGATGCAGATGTTCAACGAGTAACCCAAGCCGAAGACAGAGATATGTTAGTCGGTAACTAGGCAGAGGACCATTTCAATGTAAACCAAACAGCACACATTCTTACATTCTTTTAGACCCCAAAAAGTCCTTTCAACTAAATATCCTCTTTCTACTGCGTATGCGCAGATAGACGGTATTTCCACCCCACATCCATAAGGTTGAACTTTCCCCCATGTGCTTCTCTATGACACCTCACAGGACCCAATCGGACCAATATGGGTCCACCTAGTCCCCAAAACGTTCATCCTGATCTGCCTGCGTACTGCGCATGGGTCGTCAGAACTTTTCAACAAACGTCAACCCATGACCTCGAGACTCCTCTCATGGTCTTCTTCTGAGCATGCACAGATAGACGATATTTCCACCCTACCCGTCCAGTTGGACGCTCCCCCACAAGTGCTTACCTATGACACCTCGCACGATCCAATCGGACCAATATGGGTCCACTTAGACCCCAAAACCTCCACCCCGCTTTGCCTGCCTTGGTCTCTACTTTTCCACCAATGCTTAGACTAGTAAGTTGATGCACCTCAAGATAAACATGACATTCTCATTGGCTAATGGACGATAAACAGGACATTTTCATTGGCTAATGGATGTGACGTCAGCTAATCCTCATTTCCCTATGACTTTTCTGTCATTTCTCCCTATACCTATAACATTACCCCTCATTTTCTCTATACCTATAATATGACCCTCCAAAATGTTTTGGATGAGATATAACCCCTCTATCGCTCAAATATGCCCCCTGCACACCTCCAAAACTGCCCCCCTTTCGCTACTACTCCTGGACTGGGCATGCGCATATCTCTCCCCATCCAACCCCTTCCCCCCACCCCAAACAGTCATCCACCCGCATTTTCCTACGAAGTAGGCTACAGATCGCAAATTGTCCGGTAATGAGTGAGTCAGAGAGGCAGTCAGTCAGTCAGTCAGTCCATCCGAATCCTTTCGTCGGCAAAATAAGAAGAACCGTTGACATTAGAACCTTGATTTTTGGCATGAACGTGCATTAGGGCATTGTTACCAGCAAGTTCTGAGCTGACCGAATTCTGATGAAAATTTGATTCATAATTATTTTTTTTATTATTTATTGATGGCTCAGCGAGTGCACTGTCATGCCCATTGGGAACCCTTGGCTGTATGTTTCACTGTATATATAACACAGTACAAAATCTGGCGGGATATGCCATCCGTAATTGTTTTTATGAAATAGGAAATGCTAATTTTCCATCATTTGTTAGTGCATTTATCTACACTGCTATTACCAACTTGCCAGCCTCAATACACACAATTCAGTATATTGTTATAGATATATGTAAACTGTGGCCTTTAACGTGTATCCTATTTCACATCCAAACATTTCATCACAGACCACATCAGGCTTCAAATTCAGGTCAAATTGCCCACTGGTGGTGAAATATCCTACATCAACCATTTAAGTCAGCCTGGTGCAATAACCCAGCAGAAGAAAGAAACATGTGGTATCATCGTTCAGATTAGTCTGTGCGAGCAACAATGATAAAAGTTTACTGAGGGTGAAACAAAGCCATGACGGCATGTTTAAAGGGTCTTAATTTATTTTCTTTGGGTAGAATTTAACTAGATAAAGTAACTTTGATCATGATGTGAAAATATGAGCACATACTTTGAGTTTTTTTGTACCTCTTGAATATTGACTATATATCACACTGGGATATTACATGTGTAAACAAAACATGTCTAAATTTTTCTTGTCATTTCAAATCTTGATCTATTTTGATTCCTTGATTAGGGGATACAGAATCACTGCCACGGAGTGTGTTGGTGTGTCACAGCAATGCAATTCCGATTTACACAACGAAGCTGAGGTGGTTTAATGTTTATCAATGAAGAAAATTACCGATCAACCGTCATAGAATATAATGTGAAACAAGAAAACCGGAATAGTACATTCATCAGATTGCCGATACCCAAAATGTGTTGTCTCATATATCTAGATAACAACGTAATGTAGAGACGCTATTTATTCATCTTTGTACCGGTTATGCTCAGGAGAATGACATAGAATCATTATTATCTTGTGCAGATAAGGTGTTGGTCTTGAGTTGAATTACCGTAAACTACATAAATGCTACCTTTCTACTATAGTACTATATATAAAAATTTGCTGTATTGTTGGGAAAATAATGCGATTCAAAAAGTTGTTTTGATCCTGGACAAGGGCACTGAAAACCATTAAAGAGATGTAAATGTATTTTCACACGTAAAGCTTGAAATCTACTGAACTTTTTATTATTCAATCTGTTTCCTTTAGTTAAAAAATTGTAAAATTAAATCGGCGATCGTTATTTATTTTTGGAATGAAGGCGCATTAGGAGACTGTTACCAACAAGTTCTGAGCTGACCTACTTTTGATGAAAATTTCTGGTGATTTTTGATGAAAATCACTGGCGATTCTGACTTGGGCGGTGCCCATCTTAATGTAGGCAGGATTTCAACTGGGGGTGGGGATTTCCAAGAGTTCAGTTCGCGTTCGAGTCCTAATGCCTACTCTACTTCGTAGGTCCTGTGACGTTAGTCACACTGCTCATGTGCCTATAACCTTTGACCATTTAACATTACCCACTTTAACCCACATTTTACGCCGGGCGGCGCTCCATTTTCCT
Organism: Hanleya hanleyi; assembly: GCA_036873755.1. NCBI lineage: Eukaryota > Metazoa > Mollusca > Polyplacophora > Lepidopleurida > Hanleyidae > Hanleya > Hanleya hanleyi. Next base: position 23,028 of record JAVTVY010009802.1, on the reverse strand, counting down.
GCCAATGTCCGTTATACCTTCAACATTACACTCAGTATTGACGGCGAATTACACTGGGCGGCACATATACATTTCACATGGCCCTTCACATAAAATACTACGAGATTTGCCCTTTCCCTACTTCTCCAGACACATTGTGTAGACGTATCCATAATATGGAAGGCCAAATGTCCAAATAATCAGAAACTCACAGTTACTGAAACGAAAACCTAAGTTATCAAAGAGAAAACCATGGTTTTCGAATCGAAAACTTTAGTTTACGGTCGAAAACCTAGGTTATCTACCACATAACCCCGAGTTTCTATTTCTCAACACCGAAAATCACAGTCGTCACTAGAAAACTTAAGTTATCAAACCGAAAACCTAGGTTTTCGAATTGATAACTTAAGTTTACGGTCGAAAACCTAGGTTATCCAGCAGACAACCCCGAGTTTCTCTTTCAATTTCGAGTTTCTCTTTTATTTTTGGACATTCGTGTAGAAAACTTAAGTTATCAATCGATAACTTAGGTTTTCGAATTTGCGATTGTCGTAAAGTGAAACTCGACTCACTAACTTCGAGTTTCGACATCCGGTACTATGGATTCGCGCCCTTTCCCACGTGCTGACTGATTAAAACGTCAGATAGAACCACAAAATCAACCAAATGTATTCAACAAAAGGATAACTGAGATTATTTATTCATTGTAGACTATCCTGTATGACCGAGCCTAGTTTATACAAGCATTATCAAAGACTGGGTATTGATACTCAGAACTAGTCCTTTAATCAGTTTAATAGCTATATATATGCTGCAGACTGAATTGGGGGAAATAATCTAGTTGAAATTCAGCTATCCGGTCATGCTGACTGGCCGACATAAGACAGGTCAATGTAATTCACACCAGCAAAGCACATTCAGTAATATCTAGATAGCTACTTTGACAAATACTTCGGTGACACGCAAGCTGTCTCTGGGTCAACAGCGATTACTACAGGCATACAGTGAATGTTATATCTGTGTGAGCAGTTTGATTCCGTATAATTAATTTCGCCACGTGGTTCTCTCTGCATTTCTGATTAGTCAACAATCGGAAAAGGCGCCAAACCCAAAGTACCCGGATATCGAAACTCTAAGTTGGAAAGTCGAGTTTCACTTCACGACAATCATCAATTCGAAAACCTAGGTTATCGATTAGAAAGTGTCCAATAAAAGAGAAACTCGGGGTTGTCTGCTAGATAACTTAGGTTTTCGACCGTAAACTTAAGTTATCAATTCGAAAACCTAGGTTTTCGGTTCGATAACTTAAGTTTTCTAATCACAACTGTGATTTTCGGTGTTGAGAAATAGAAACTCGAAGTTGAGGAAAGAGAAACTCGGGGTTGTGTTGTAGATAACCTAGGTTTTCGACCGTAAACCTAAGTTTTCGATTCGAAAACCATGGTTTTCTGTTTGATAACTTAAGTTTTCTGTTTGAAAACTTAGGTTTTCGACTCAATAGCTGTGAGTTTCTGATTATTTGGACATTTGGCCTTCCATAGACGTAACCGATATAATTATATTTAATTCCTGCGAAGTAGGCACTCATTTGCAAATTGTCCGGTAATGAGTGAGTCAGAGTGTCAGTCCATCCGAATCCTTTCGTCGGCAAAATAAGGAGAACCGTTGACATTAGAACCTTGATTTTTGGCAGGAAGTTGCATTAGGGAACTGTTACCAGCAAGTTCTGAGCTGACTAACTTTTGATGAAATTTGACCTACTTAGGTGACCTATAACATTACGCTTGGACATTACGCTTGGTCATCTTCCTCACCCTACTTCGTAGGTCCTGTGACGTTAGTCACACTGACTACTCATGTGGACAATATGGGGTGTTTTTAAATCCACTGCAAAAGTAGCGCTATCTACATTCATAATATAAAAGTATAGATGGCGCGAGCTATACTTCTGAAATAATATAGATGACGCGCGTAGTTTTCATAACTGGCCAGAAACTGTTAGCAGTGAATTATTTGATGAACAAGGGACGTAAAAAGAAAAAAAACTAAAATAAATGCGAGAAAAACCTTCTATTCAGTCCGTCATATAGTTACTTGCAGGGAATTACCTTGAGCAGGGAGTACTTGCGGCAAAATTAATTTGTTTCGTTGATAAAATAACATGAGTAGTGTGAATAACGTCACAGGACCTAGGAAGTAGGGTGAGTACAATGATTTGGGGGTCCAAGCGTAATGTTAAAGATCACCTAGATGACTTGGGGGTCCAAAATATAATGGTATAGGTCACTTAAGTAGGCCAAATTTTCATCAAAAGTAGGTCAGCTCAGAAATTGCTGGTAGCAATCCCCTAATGCACGTTCATGTCAAAAATCAAGGTTCTAATGTCAACGGTTCTCCTTAGTTTGCCGACGAAAGGATTCGAATGGACTGACCCACTCACTGACTACCGGACAATTTGCAAATGAGAGCCTACTTCGTAGGAATAACGTTTACACCATACATATGGACATGTACATGTTACTTTTCACGTAAGGAAATTGTGCTAGTCGGTGCTCAGAGCCGCTAACAATTTCAGTGGTGCTCTGGACAGATCAAAGTCTTCAGCTTGGAAGCTCAAAACGGCTCGCAGTTCTTGTCTGTTTTATTTTGTGTTTCCTCATTTCTTTCTTTCGTTCTATTTTTGCTTTAGTTTTTTTTCTTCTTTCTTTTTGCGAAAAAACTGGTACGGCCATGGTCGTACCGCTTTCGATGCCCTTGTAGTAGAGTAGGCTACGGTACCGTAGTACACAATTCATTGTGGGGGAAAAATATCCATTTGTATGGAGTTGTCTGTCCCTGTCCATTGTTGCGTTTGGCGCGCGCAGCTGATCGAATTTCCGGTTGTTCGATTAAAGCAAATACATTTTTTACCAGCGTCTTAGTTGCAGCCTTCGACCATGCGTTCCAAGGCTACGACAGAGTGTTTGTGATACAATATTGATTATATTCTGAACCAGATATTTAGAGATCGTGCATTTGGGTACTGAATTACGTAATATATTCGCGTGTATATCTATGACAATGACATCCAATGAATGTACAACAACAACAACAACAAATGTATCGAGTGTCGTGACAGTTGAGCCGAGTACCACCTGACAGTCACCGATTTTTCTCCAATGGAAACACCGTCAATCTATTTGTGGTTGGGCTTCATTTAACGCTACGGAAAAGTTTTAAACTACACCTGGTCGAACAATTGAAACTTTCAGCTGTGGGCGTATCTGAAGTCAAGTTCAACAGTATACTGCAGAATGCATCGAAATCGGATACAATATTCCATCTGCTTTATCCTACTGGGATTTGTACTAATCAAATTTTGCGAAACAAATCAATTTGATCCACATATGTATCCCAAAGAAGGTCCATATTTTGAAGGTTGGTATATTCGATTGACAGACTTCCATCATAATGTGACGCTTGGGGTTTTGTTCGGACGTGTCTTGCCCATTTCTATGACAGCTGAGCCAACATCATCTCCTGCGCTGGTGTCCATTCTTCATCGAGGCGGTCAAATGGGAACTCCACTGAAATCATATAATGCCTTCTTGAAGTCTAGTCAAATTCATGTCACGTTAACGGGTGGAAAGCCCGTTGACCACAATCCTGATGACATAAGTCCTGCTGACTTCAGTTGGAGAGCCGATGGAGTCGGATATATAAACGTGGCACCGAATAAAACCGATTTCTGCTTTACTGCAGAAAAGAGGCGTCTATGTGGAAAGCTGAGTAAACCAGAACCATGGGGACAAAATGGGGAAGGACCCGAAGGTTGGCTCAGTAAACTACCCCTCCCTTTACATTGGTTCGTCTACAGTTTAAGATCCCCTGTTACATTTTATGACTTAACGGACTTGAGTACAAATCGAAGAATTTCTGGAAACAGTGGCGTTGCCCACATGGAGAAAAACTGGGGGAGGTCATTCCCCAAAGCGTGGATTTGGGCGGAAGGAGTAATTAAAGACGGTATATCTTTTTCCCTTTCCGGTGGCTTGGTGACATTCGATAAACTTTTGACTGTTCCTGCATATTTGATCGGATATAGAAATCCAGCTAAAACTATTGTGCTCAACTTCCGGCCTGATAATTCAATGATACATACTGAACACGACGGTTGCCATGGCTATGTTAATCTGGTTGTGTTTGGAATTATCCATATTTTGGAGGTGAATATGACCGGGCCTCTGACGTCGTTTAGCGATTGCTTATATGGACCGGAAGCGTTGGGGTTCAATAAGGCTTGCGTTGAAAGCTACGACGCCATTACGTCAATTGTGGTCAAGAAACGGAGAGCATTCCATATTGATGTCGTGGACACACAAATTTTTCGAAACTCAGCTTTGGAGTTCGGTGGACTATACACTTGTCGTGACAAGTGTACCGCTGTATAACATGAATGTTCACGTGTTCTTGAATGGCTCAAGGTAAATACTACTCCGGATAGTCCGTTTTAACAGTAGATTTCCATCCGGGAGCTTCAGCAATTTGAATTTGCACAGTACCGGGTATTTGCACCAATGTTGATCAGCAAATGATCACTTATTGTACTCCATATAGCGAACTAATAACTCTCATTGTTGTACATTTGTATCGAATGTCGTTTAGACATTTTTTAGATTAACTTTGTTAAAGATGTTGATTTTTCTCCAGTAAAATGAGATTTGTGGCAATCTTTTTTCTCATTCATTCCCTAATTGCCTCTGTTCACTGTTCTTTTCTTGACTACAAATCATATTGTTTTACGGCATCGGTATTCCACATTACTGCCATCCTCAGTAGTAGTAAAAGGGTATTATTGCACAAGTTGACCTCTCTGGGTATAGTTCCGGCAAAGGTCATTGAGTGAATTTCTGGTCGCATAACTGTAATTGACCTTGTGTGGTATTCCACCGCGTTGAGGTGATCACTTCCGATGCGGTGTCACCTCTTGAAGTTGTGCAAGCATGACGTAGCGTTGCGTTTTGAGAATGTCCGGTCATCTTCGGAAATGTCCGGTAATCTCCGACAACTTTTTTCATCGCGTGTATGTGTTGCATTTAATGATATCGTAGCTCCATATAGTGGGATTCGGCTGGTGTAAGTGCCTGAGTCTTGGCCTCTGTTGCAATTACTGTGATTGTAGTTGTGTGTGATTACCATGGTGGAGAATGAAGCGCTTGGTTGTCGTCGGCCTCACAGACGTATGGTCCGAATAAGAACTTGCATTCTACTAATATTTCCCCGTTTGGACTGTTTCTTCTATCTTATGGTCACACAGTTTATCGCTTTCCATCAGATGACTTGATAGAGCTATTGTACCATTTCTCTTGGATATTTGTATCTAATATCGCTCATCCTGGTGCTAGGGGCCGTGTGGGCATGCCATTGAAGATGTCTACATTAACAGCCACAATACAAGCGTGGCCGAGATACAAATCATCACTGATATCATTTTTACCCCTCGGGAAAATTTTGCCCGAAGGGTATTGTCGTCGTCGGCATCGTCTCTCCGTCTGTCTGTCCGTCTGTCCATCTTTCTTGTGAACACGATATCGCAAGAAGAATTCTAGTCAGGCATTGTGAATTCATACCACGTATGTATCGGGTGAAGTGTCAGAAGCCTATTAAAAATGACTGACCTTGACTTATTTTATCAAGGTCAAATTCTAGTATTTGCTATAGTTTTTGAAAGATTAAAGCTAGGGTCTCCAAATTCATATTATATATGCAACTCGTGATTTACTAGAAGCCTATTCCAGTTGACTGACCTTTACCTATTTTTTATAGGTCATACTGTTTATTATGGTATAACATGAAGAAATAAAGCTAGACTTTCCAAATTGATACTATGTATACATCTGGCGAAGGTCCAGAGGTCAAATTATAGTATTTGCCATACTTTTTGAAGGATTGAAGCTAGGGTCTCCAAATTCATATTACTTAAGCAACTGGTGATTGACTAAAAGCCCATCCAAGTTGACTGACCTTGACCTATTTTTTCAAGGTCATATACTGTTTATTATGGTCTAACATGAAGAAATATATCTAGGCTTTCCAAATTAATACTATGTATACATCTGACAAAGGTCCAGACGTGTACTGAAGATGACTGACCTTGACCTATTTTATGAAGGTCAAATTTTAGTATTTGCTATATTTTTTGAAGGATTGAAGCTAGGGTCTCCAAATTCATATTATGTGTGCAACTCGTGATTGACTAGAAGCCTGTCCCAGTTGACTGACCTGGACCTATTTGTTAATGGTCCTACTGTTTCTTATGATATAACATGAAGTATATAGCTAGGCTTCCAAATTAATACTATGTACATCTGGTGATGTTCCAAAGGTGTGCTGAAGATGACTGACATTGACCTATTTTGTCCTTGACCTTTTTTATCTCGGTCAGATACTATTTAGTACAATATTTCATGAAAGATATCTACATTGTCCAAATTTATACCACTTATGGCTGGACCTGAAGTCTATTGAAGAATATCACTAACCTTGACCTATTTTTAAAAGGTCAAATTCCATATGTTAAGTTTAAGATCTCCAAATTTATGTTCTCTATGCAATTAAGTTAGAATTGACTTGAAACTTTTTGAAGATTACTGACCTTGATCGACATTTCTATAGTAACATTACTTGATTTGATTATAAGCTTTTAGAAGAGTATATTTAGAGCTAAGAATTCGGTTATGCTCTACCAGAACCTCAGGCCTTGGCAAAAGCTGAACTACAGTCAACCCTACTAGATCAGATTTTTGTTAATCTAGTTCTAAAAATACACTGATGATATTATACAGTGTATCATTGCTGGGTGTAGAAAATAACTGATAGCCGAGGGGTATTAAACCCAGTGGGCTATTTTTGGCTCTTGTGATGCGTTTAGAAATGCAGTTTGAATATTGGCCTGTCGGGTCATATGACTTCTTTTCAGTACGACGGCGTCTTTTTCCATCACCGTTATATGTTGCGTTTAAATCTTGTCTGGGCATTGACTCATCAATTCGGGGACCACAAGTCTCAACCTGTCTCAAGTCTCAAAGTGTGTTGAATGCATTGAGAGTTATACGGTACACATCCATCCAATATCTCTCCAGAAGACGTTTCTGAAAAAGTCCCATACGTTCGCCTGACGTCCGTACAAACAAAAAGGCGTCCGTAAGAGCCAAATAACCGGGATGATCGCGATCGTAGTGCCATACTGCACATAAAATGAGGTGCATCAAAATGAAGGACTTGAAAAATTCCGGCAAATTCTTCAAAAATCGGGGAAAATGGACTAAACCCATGGACAGTTTTGCTGTAATGGAAACTATAGAGTATGGGACCTTGCTTTTTTCTGTCTCACGCTGTAGTGTATGATGGGAGGGGTTTCGTAGACTTTGGTTGACATTCGTTGAAAAGTTTTGATGCGCATGCGAATTGGACCGGCAAGCCGAATAGAGCTGAACCATCCGTGTGGCTACAGGAGTTGACCCGGGATGTCGTTATGCACACCCCAGATCATGGTAAGAATAGGCCTCAGGTCCTCAGGCAGCTTGACTTAAGAGGAGACTAACTGGGGCACCCGTTGGGTTCCCGGGTGTAGAAGGGAATAGGACCCCACCCGTGGGTATCGCGGGTGTAAAAAGGAAAAGTGTGAAGTGGAATCGGACCCAGCGTCATGTTATGACTAAAATATAGATGAAAGCGACGTTAAATTACGTTCTAAATGACAAAAAATAACTTCCTGACATTGGCGAGACTGGGAAGTCCATTAACATTGAAGTGACTGGGAGCAACTTTCTGTCGGTGGAGGCTTATCACCGGAAGTGACATCATCACCGCGCTGGAAGTGACCGCCTCACCGCGGAGGAATATCACCCGAGGTCACTTCCGGTCACTCAATGACCGTGACATATTTCTGATGATGTCACAGTCTCCCACATGGTACAATAGCGGCCCATTTGGAGCAAGGATTAACAGGCAGCATTCAGGACCAAAAAAAAATCCCTCGTGTCAATCTGTCAGCCTGCACTGAACAGCATATAAGAACCGATAATAAGGTACAGTAAGAAAGCTTATGAAGCCATAAATCTTCACTCAAGGCAAAATAAAGAAAAGTTAGTATAATAAAATTGACAAAAGTATGGTAGCTAAAAAATCTTATATTTCACGTACCTTCCACCAACGAAAGATGGATGATACGATCAGGGAGAGAGTTCATTCATCTCACGTAACAAAATGCATTATTGATTAAAATGATATCCAAAGTTCATAGAATATCTCAAATATCTCCAATTATCATAGTCCATGTTTATAGCGTAAGGTCGTAATTCCATATTCATCAAAATTTCTCGACTCAAATACTCCAAATATCTTATACAACATATGCTAGTCACACCCTGAATGTGCACATATCAGGTATGACCAAAACAATTGCTTGAAAACATTCCAAGTACCTCAGTCGCGAAGGCACAATACTGTACTAAAACATTACACAAAAGCAAAACAATTTACAAAACACTACATGGAAAGCAAAGCAGTTTACCAAAACATTACACGTATATGAAAATCAAAACAAAAATGACCAAAACAAATAACATACAACGGTATCAAAATGTCAAAACTAAAACCTACATGTAGGCTAATAGTGGGGGCTGTTAGGGATATTTTGGTTCACATTCTTCCAAAAGCACCAAATTTGGCCCATATGTCGCCCATACCATACTATTTCGATTTTTGACCGCCGCCCCCTAGGGCCGCCATATTCGGCAAAATTCAATATGGTCGCCATCCTGGTTATAGTTGAATAACTAAACGGGCTAGAAATGTGAATAATAGCACTTTTTAGTGGTTTTTGGGGTCGGAGAATCGGAGAATTTCGCCATTATCAGTGGTTTTGGGGCAAGACATATAAACTGCCTCATTCTATTGGTTTCCAGGTTTGAGTAACCCGAATCTGGCCTTATTTTGGCGATTCGGGGCAATATTTCATTTGAGAGTCGCGATAAGAGGTCATCCGAACCAGAGGTTAATTGTAGGTATAACACCAAAAGAACCACAAATAATACCATAGAGGTTTGTGGCATTCTCCGATTCTGATCCTATTTTGAAGATTTGAGGTCAACCCATTTTGGGGTCAAAGGTCAAAGATCAACAGTTACCACTAAGAACAATCGAACGAAGAGTATTCAGGAACAAATTATATTACAATACTCCGGAGATGACATCTGCTGACAAAATGCTATAACTATGCCGCTACGCCGCTATGTGTATTTAAATGTTCGAAATACAATACAAAGACCGCCTTAGCAACAATATACCAATGATTATTGGTATCTATACCTTCTGGCTTGCGCTATCAAGGAACTGTGAAGTCGGGTCGCACCCAGTAAGGCTGTGGAAGAGGGGTAGTGCCAAGGATTTGACGGACCGAGATCGGAACAAACGGTATGGACTGAATGTCACAATATTTCTTTCCAGTACCGAAGTCCACCAAGAGTTCCGATAGACCGAGGGTCTTCAAAGACCGGACATCGCTGTCCATCGTGCGAACATAGGCTGTTGTATGACCCTTCTCCGTGGCATGTGCTAGATGCAGGAGGACCCTAGTGTCCGCCTCGGAATGGTTGCACGGTTGAAGTATTGTGAGGTCATAACGCCTGTTGAAGAACACGGACTCAAAACGGGTACACAGAAGGAGCTTTCCGCTCATGTCAGTCTTGGACATCTGTGTGCTGATGAATGAGAACGGCTCCTTTTTGTTAACATCTTTTAAGAAGCCGCTGATCCATTCATACTTCGGGATTTTAGGGGTTCAGGAAAAAGTATTGTGGCATTCCAGTCCAAACCATCTGTTCCGATCTTGGTCCGTCAAAGTCCGTGGCACAACCTCTCTTTCATAGCTTAACGGGGTGCAAGACGACTTCACAGTTTCTTGGATGTGGCAAAAAGACCGCCTGGGCGTATATCGGACCCCACCGACACACTAGTTGCTCTCACGCATGATCCTGACACTCTCGAGTCCTTGCATATGGAGCTTATAGAACGCTTCATCGTACTCATGTACAGCAAGGGATGTGATGCAGCCGGTGTCAATGAGGCCAAGCATCACCTCTTCACTACTGCAACCAGATCGCTGGAAAACATCCCACCTCCCAAGCCGCGCTTTTGCAGCATGTGAAGCGAGTGCTGCTGCAAGCGAGTTTCTACTGGAGTCGCTTCACTCCAGCAGGGAATCCCTGACTTCAGTGAGTGGAGCTGGCACAAAGATTGCACCAGTACATGGCAACCGCTATGGACCACTCTCAGCGACACTTCTATGGCATATGCCATTCTCATGCACTGAGGCTGACTCAAGGCATGCACGGGAAGGTGCAAATGCAACTGTGCCGATGTCCGATACATGACCCTCTGCAAATGCGAAGGCGGGTGCGTTAATAACTTGGGCGATGATGACAAGTATTATTTATTGCTGGCATCATAGAGCGCAAGCCAGAATGCATAGGTAGTAAAAGTAATCATTGGTATACTGTTGCTTAAGCGGTCTTTGTTTTGTATTTTGAACATTTAAATGCACGTAGCGGCATAGTTATAGCATTTTGTCAGCAGATGTCATCTCCGAAGTATTTGAGTAACTTTCGATTGTTTTTAGTAGCAACTGTTGATCTTTGACCTTTAATTCTCAAATGAGGTGACCATGACCTCAAATCGTCAAAATAAGGTCAGAATCTAATTCTCCGATGCCGCAAAGCCCTATGGTATTATTTGTGATTCTAGCCCTTTTGATGTTTCCTATAATTGACCTCCGGTTGACCTCTGTTTCGGGGGACATCTGTCATGAACCTCACATGCAATATTGCCTCAAATTGTCAAAATATGGCCAGATTCGGGTTACTCAACCCCGAAAATCGATAAAATGAGTTAGTTTGTATATCTCGACTAAAAACCACTAAAAATGACGAATTTGACCCAAAAATGACCTTCAGGGTGACCTTGACCTCAAATCGTTGAAATAAGATCAGAATCAGATTTCCCGACTCCGATAACCACTAAAAAGTTGTATTATTCATGATTCTAGCCATTTTATTGACTGACCTCTAACCCGGGTGGCGGCCATAATGAATTTCGCCAATATGGCGGCCCCAGGGGGCGACTACCTTGGTGCCCGTCAAAAATCGAAAAGGTATGGTATGGGCGACATATGGGCCAAATTTGGTGCTTTTGGAAGAATCTGAACCTAACAGTCCCTTTTATGCCCTAACAGCCCCGACTATAATGTCAAGGCAGAATGAAGCTGCCAGTTCGATGCAATAAAATATCATGTCAGTAGAAAGGAATCGTATGCTGAAACTCGATCAGTTATGACAAAATAATTCTGCACAAACTGGCAACGCACACTGTCCAATTGAAACCAATTTGTCATCCAACGTCTTAGACTTATATCTGAGGATCCACACAATAAAAATAAAAATTCAGGATGATACAAAAACAAACAAAAACGAATAACCAGGCTCCTATAGCCTAACCGGGGATTGTAAGGGGCTCCGCATTCGACATCAACCAGGCTCTCATAGCCTTCCAGCATTGCATGCTGCAATAACTAGTACGTACATGTATTCAGTGTATCAAGGACCTATCAATATACGCGATAACCTTAGTTTCATTTAGCTCAAATGCGTTAAGTGTTTAGTTTACCAGCTACACTAGCTATTATGGAAACCGATCACGATAAATGTCCTAATAAAAACTCATTGTGGAACCACATCACAATGTTCTCATCCAAAGTTCAAAGGCTAGATTTACCTATCTTCAAATCACTAAATTTACCAGTCACAAAGTTCATGCAATCTACCAGTTTTATCATTGATTTATCATCTTCACTGAGCATACAGTATTATCGATAATAAACGAAACAAAACGCGCACAATATACGAAAAATGTCAACAGTTCATATAAGGCATTACCACGACACACACAAGATCATTGTTCAAGGGAGAGAGAGAAAATTAAGGTTTAACGTCGTGCTCAACACATGTTACCAATCTGTCTGAGGATTCAGTCCAGAATGTTCCAAGAAAGTTAGGATAATACGACGTCTCAGAGTTCGTTAGAGCATGACCCATTTCTATAAACTACAAACCGTTCATCACACGCACTATTGTCATCAATGGAAAAGTCACAACGTCAGACAGAAAGTTCGGGAAAGTTCAGGCAGGGCATATATCACAAAACAGTTATGTTCAATCACTAGCCATAAGGCTCTGTTAAGGATAGCTATCCCCTTAGAGGCAGTTTTTGCACTCCCGTGACAATTTGTCGTCTGTATCAATAAATATACAAGATAACCATAATAAACTATATATTTTATGAAAGCGTACATCGTAGGGATTCCAACTATATGATTTGTATAACCGACGCTGCTACTGTGTAGAAAATATTCCAATTTAAAAAAATTAAAATGAAAACAATAGCGTCCATTTTTCAATTGAAATTTCATGAAAACTGTTGGTCTTGTTTCAACTTTGATGGTATATCTTGATAGGAGACAATTCGAACTAGTAAAATTTATCTCATTTTTTTTAAATTTTTGCCTGGTTTTGTTTTTACAGCTATTTTACCAAAATAAATTGAAAAAAACGTAATATTTTACGGTCGTTTGTCTTAAAAGTTGAATAATTAAAAAACTAATCCGAACTTACAAAAAGTGAGATAAGGTTTACTAGATCACCTTATAAGTAACAAGCATGTCAAATTTCAAAAGCGTAGCATGGATACTTTTCGAGAAATAAACGTTTAAATCTCGGATTTTGTACAAAAATGAAAGGCTAGAAATCGGGCAACATGTGTCCAGCTATACATCTGATGAATTAATCCAAATTTTTTGCTTGAATTCTATTGTCAAATACATTTTTAATCTGTCTAATGGGACCTACTCTAATTCCTGTTTATTCTGGATAACTATTACACTAAGTTTTTTTTATCAAGGCGGTTTAAAGTCCAATTTAAACTTTAAAAACTTACTAAAACTTGTTCAGCTGAGAATTGTTCACACCGGTGTAGATCACTTCACGGCGGGTGTCTGAGTGAAGTGTCACTGTTATAATTAGAAACAAAAATACGGATGTTTGCATGGTTTTGATCAGAAGGGGGTAGATTAATGTAAATAAGTAGGAGATAATTAGCTTACCATAATACTGCGGAAATGAGTTTTGGAAAGGGAAATTTAACAGACAAAAATAATAGTAGCCAAGCCCAAGCTAAGGCAATCTGTTTAATTGTTCCAGTGCGTCTGAAACTAAATTTTTAATCCTAATATTGAAGCACTTCTATTTATAATTTTGATTTCATTATTTCAGCAAATGTTAGATGAAGTAGTGAATATTTAAATGAAGAAATAATTTTTTATATATCAATTTTGACCCTCTAAGGGGATAGCTATCCTTAAGCGAAACGAATCAAACTGTGCCTGTAGATACTGTATCCACGGAATGGACTCATTTCGGAGGTTTCTGGCACACGCTGCCACATCACCAAGGAAGAGGGGAAACATGTCGCTGTTACAGGAACGGTGTTTGGGTTGATCACATCATTGAGATGTCCTATGCAGTCGTGGGCATCAAAATAAAGAAAAGTTAGTATAATAAAATTTGACAAAAGGGTCATTCTCACGGAAAGGCACATTTTCACTTGGGGAAATATCTCAAAATCAACATCACCAATGACTACAGAATTTGATTTCAACAGAGTCTCCATTGACAAAACTCTTTATAATGCGTACAATAAATGCAGACATTCCGAACAATAAACTTTTCGTAACACTTAACGGTGGAGTTGTCTTCAATCATGTCAGTGGTGTTATACACAGGAATGATCAGTATATATTGGGCACTAAGAGAACAGAAATAGGAAGATATACACATGCTAGGCAATAGATTGCATGTAACTATGACTAATGATGAAAAAATATTGAAGTTAGGAAAACAAGTTTGTTTTTAATATCCTAATTATGCTACTTAGCTCACCAAAATCAGCCAATTGGACCGCATGTATCAACCATTCATGTAGATTCTGTATAACAAAACCTATTTATTCTTGATGCTGACTTTAAACTAATCGAGTTTGTTTCTTTTTCAAAATATGGGACAATTTAAACAAGTGTTTCTGAATTTCTAGACCATTCTTGCATCCGTAACACCACTGACAATCCGGTAACACCACTGACCTCGTGTAACACGTACCACTGATTAATTTGTTCATAGACGCAAACATGCAGTTGCAAGTGAAGAATATTTAGGGGCAAAACAGGTATATTAAAAGCCTTCTGATAAAACTGCTTCTTCTTCTTCAAATAGTTATCTAACTGAAATGTAACACCAGTGACAACCCGGTAACACCAGTGACCTCGAGTAACATCACTGACCGCATGGGCGTCGCTAGGATTTTTCAAAGGGGGGTCGATTATCATAGCACTTTAGGCGAGGGTCCAGGGGCCGCCTAGGCCCCGGAAGCTCCGGGGTCCTAGATCGCCGGAGATGCGTTCTAAGCGTTTTCCCGGAATTAAATCTGAACATAATGTATACAGATTTAGGGTTATATTATATAGCTCTGAGACCTTAGATGGCCTGAGATGCATTCTGAGCGATTTCCAACAATTAAACTAACACGTCATTTGTCAAATATCAGTATTATATTTTATTCTCTTTGTCATGTTGAAAACACAATAATAACACTTTGGGCCTATATACCTCGTAGGCTAACCCAGTGGTGTCCGAACGTAATTGAAGGTTGGGGACCACTATCACATCCCAACAGGCGGGGGTCCAGGGGCCGCCTAGGCCCCGGAAGCTCCGGGGTCCTAGATTGCCGGAGATGCGTTCTGAACGTTTTTCCGGAAATAAAACTGATCATACTGCATGCACATTTATGATTCTATTTTCACGATTTTTTTCTCGCAATTATAAGCATGCATCGATATTGAAAACATCGCACCTCATGCCTTCATCCATTTGACGTTCTAGTTATATTTAAAACATACAAAACGATGAGAGGAGAGGAGTTCTTGGGAGGGAAACCAATATGCCTACAGATACGATTCATTCACACACAGATAAAACAAGGAAATCCTCACAGCCCAACAGGCGAGGGTCCACGAGCCGTTTAGGCCCCGGAAGCTCCGAAGTTCTAGATCTCCAGAGACGCGTTCTAAGAGTTTTCCCAGAAATAAATTGGAACGTAATGTATGCAGATTTATGGTTCTATTTTCACGTATGTTTCGCATTTATAAGCACTCATCGATATTGAAAAAATCATACTTCATGCCTGAATCCATTTGACTGTTTAGTTATATTTATCACATAAAAAGAACACATAAAAAAACGATGACCTTTACATGATGGAACATTAGAACCAATATGATAGCGATTCATTTACACAAAGCTAAAATGAGCGATCGTCACAGCCTGACAGGCGAGGGTCCAGGGGCCGCCTAGACCCCGGAAGCTCCAGGGTCTCCGGTTGCCGGAGATGCGTTTTACCCGTTTTCTCGAAAACAAATCTGAACACAATGTATATTGATTTATGGTTCTATTTTCACATTTGTTTCGCATAAACCCGCATCGATATTGAAGAATATGCCGGACTCCATTTGACTTCCTGGTTTGACACAAACAAAACGGGCCTTTTACACACCACTACACGTCTTGGCACTCTATCTGTAATTTTTATGGGATTTTTTATTTTATGTTTTTATGCTTTTTTATTTTGTTTTTGTTTTCTCTGTTTTTGTTTTTGTTTTTTGTTTTTTCTTTTGCTTTTTCTTCTGTTTTTTTTTTTGGCGCGGCCAAGGGGGGGTCGTTCGCACCGGACGACCCCCCCCTAACGACGCCCCTGCAGTGACCTCGTATAACAACAGTGATCAATTTGTTCATAGAGGCAAAAATGCAGCCGTGAGTCAAAGCGATCTAGGGGCAAAACACGTATATGACAAGACTCCTTAACTTAGTATTATTTGGAAGAAAGGTAAATTCAAGTTGTACTGAAATTTGGAGCAAAATCATCATTATTGTCAATGGTGTTACCCTACAAATAGTAACACCACTGACAGGTAACACCACTGACATTTTGGAAGGAATTAGTTGTTGCTCCCTGGTATATTGTCGTGACGGTCCAAGAACAATGATTTTGTAATTCATACGCACATTTCTTTATTACCAGTTAACATTTTTACTCGGGAGCCACTACATGTTGATCCTGACTCGTAACACCAGTGACCGGTAATAAACATACGCTGAAAATTTGGAGCTAGAAATGACTGAAATACTGAAAAGAGTTTCATAAAACTCTTCTTATGGAATCTCAAGTTTACCGCGCTTGGAAAAGAAGCCGCCTGGTGGCAAATCTTTGTTTCTAATTTAAGCGTTCGCTTTTTGGCTCCGATTTCAGTTACAGTAACACCAATGACCCGAAAACCAGTTACAGACCTTTGCCCATGCCATTTTCAGAAGATAATCTGCCCTTGTAAACAATATATTCATATATTGAAAGAACAGATGCAGCTGGTTGCCAAAAAGGTAGAATAATGTAGAACAAAAGAATTTCTGGCAAATTTATCGTGGTATCAAGTAGGTCACTACAGCCAGTGACAGGTCTATTTTACCCTAAATTGAGGGTTCTGGTGAAAATTTACCCGAAAAAATCAATCGGGACAGTGCTTGCAATAAGTTATTCGTACTCTACTAAATGAATACTACGAACAATCTGAATTTTGTCGGCCATAATGTTACCCAGTCTTGGGCTGGGGGTTGCGAGTTCAAAGATTTGACAACACAGGGTATCTGGAAATAGACAAAACAGCAATTTATTTGCGACCACCGCGAACACACAGCCGGTTGGCAACAACGTGATATAGCTGGAGCCGTGACGTCATGCGGTATTTAATTATCAATATGAAGTTATGTGAAATGAAATAAAAATGGTTCGTTACCATGGTTACACTCCATAACATGTCTTCTGTTATCATTTTATCTGACTCCGTACAAGGGATAACAGGATGAATTTAATACAGAACGAATACAATAATTTTCAATAGTGTACCTATGCAACATCAGTATGTTATATACGGGCCACCGTAGATATCGGCTACGTCATCAAAATTCCCAAACATCATAATAAATGCAAGTAAACATTTTGACTGCATGATTAAATGAATTTCGAACGATCTAGTCCGATACACATAATCGGATGTATTTATGCTACCTCACTATGGTGACTACGGGCCACCGTAGATATTTGCTACGCCATCAACACTCTCAGATATCATAAGAAATCACGTGAATTACCTAATGTACACGATACAACAATTTGGAACAATTAAAGTGCAATTCCCGTTAGCTTACGTATTTATACTATTTCGGTTTGGTATATATGGGCCACCGTAGATACGTAAAGCTATCAGACATCATAACAAATACAAGTAATGACTTAGACCAAAATACCTATTTGTTATCTTATTCTTGTAAAGAGATTGTTGTCCTAAATAACCCTTTCACTGGTTCACACAATCGGTACCTACATCTAGAAGTCTATTCTGCACCAGGCCTTGCGCATGGCCCACGCGACATCAAACACGCTAGCAGACGACATACTCATAAAACCGATAAAACAACAATATCTCTATGACGCTTACACCTAAATTTATACAAAACGGTTCACAATACATTCTAGTAATATTAAATGCAAGGAATGAAGGTTTACGTTACCTGGAAATAGACAAAACAGCAATTTATTTGCGACCACCGCGAACACACAGCCGGTTGGCAACAACGTGATATAGCTGGAGCGGTGACGTCATGCGATTGTCTACCAAAACTTGCACCTAGCGTGACGTGAACACGGACTGACATTCACACAATAAATTGTTCCATATACTCAGTTATCTAAGATCTGTACATTTATATTCACAGATAATGCAATTAAAGAAAAGCATAGATATCTGTCTAACAATGACCATCTAACAAGCTGAACCATAACTGACCGAAACACAAAGAACAAACTTGTAGTTTTCCTTTGTCTCAAGGAAAAAGGGGGGGGGGGGTATATTATCTTCAGTTACATTGTGATTTAGCTGCTTGTATTTTACCACACGTTACACTCTACCCTCCACGACAAATGTCGTCTCGACATTCGTAACAAAGAATGAAAATGTAAGGAAAATTTAACATTCAGTAATATTCTACAGTATCATACTCTTCAGACATAATAAACAGTGTCGCCTGCACAATGCCGCTGTATTGGGCATGGTTGAGCTGATGCCCCCGTCTCCGCAGGTACTTCCCACAGCTGTCGACTGTACGTAGGAGTTCCCATCTCGTCGTAAGTGAAACGTCTGGGGGGCTCTCTCTGCCGGATGGGGCGGTTGTATGGTCTTTCATCCCGTCCAGGAGATGCATCCAAGTTGTCTATGTTGTCGTCGGTTTGTGTACGTTGTATCTCGTCCTGTGGGATTGTTGCTGATCTAGGCTGCGGGAGAACGAACACATCAGCTTCAGGACGAAGAGCATAGGTCGGCTGGGGCATCCTCGTGGGTACTACTCCTCCATCATCCGACTCGCTATCTGTCTGTACAACTTCTCCCTGATCCCTTCGTGGTGTTTTCCTTGGACGAGGTGGGCGTTTCGGACTGGGAGGGCTGATCGGCTCAAGTTGATCACATGGAAGTAGAATATTTCGGTGGAGCACTCGAGTGCGTCCTGTTCCACGCTCTGGCCTGAGTTCATATACTGGACTATCTGGATGACATCTTCTGACGATCACATGAATTTCATCCTCCCAGTGGTTTCGAAGCTTTCCGGGGCCTCCTCTCTCCGAAAGGTTTCTGATCAGGACCCGGTCACCCGGATGAAGGTCTGCAGCGCCAGTCTTCTTGTCATAACGAGATTTAGCCTTATCAGTCGCTTTTCTTGTCCGATGTGAAGCTATATCATAGGCTTCCCGCATTCGCTCTTTCCATTCCTGGGAATACTGAGTGTGACTCACAACATCCTGAGAATTCTCCAGTCCAAAAGCAAGGTCAATGGGCAAACGCGGAGAACGTCCATACAACAAAAAGAATGGAGAGTATCCTGTTGTCTCATGTTTGGTGCAGTTGTACGCGTGCACTACCTTGTTGAGATGACGTCTCCAGTCTCTCTTCTCCTTTTGTCCCAGTGTCCTCAGCATCGCCAGCAGGGTACGGTTAAATCTTTCCGTTTGGCCATTGCCCTGTGGGTGGTAGGGTGTCGTACGGGAGTGAATGATCTGACTGTACCTCTCGAGTTCCTTGAAGAGTTCGTTTTCGAATTCTCCACCTTGATCGTGGTGGATCCGAGATGGAAACCCATACCGTAAGATAAAGTCATTGTAGATCTTCTCGGCTACAGTACGCCCCGACTTGTTAGTAGTGGCATACGCCTGGGCGAAACGGGTGAAGTGGTCAACGACTACTAGGATATACTCATATCCACCGGAACACTTTTCCAGATGGAGGAAGTCTATGGATATTAACTCGAACGGAGCAGTGGTTATGATGCTACTCATGGGAGCCCTCTTCAGCACATTGGGTTTTTTACTCCTTATGCAGCCACACCGCTTGGTGATGTATTCCTCGATGTCATTCCTCATTTTCGGCCAATAAAATCTTGATCTTATTAGGTCATCCACTCGATCCACTCCTAAGTGACCCATGTCGTCGTGGAGTTCCCGCACTATTCTGGCATGGAAGACTTGCGGCATGACTAGTTGGACCCTACTGTCATTTCCAGCTTGTACTCTGCGGCAGAGGACACCATCCGTACTGATAAACAGTTTCTTCCATTCGCGACTCAAAGTAAGTGTCCTGTCCTTTACTTTCCCGAGTGCCGATCGCTTCCCAAGTCGCACAGCTTTTAATACCGGGGCGATGACAAAGTCTTCTTCTTGTGCCTGTCTGAGAGATTCCTTCGGGATTATGTCAGTGGTACTTGGTAATACCTGGTTTTCCAGCTGTTCCGGGTCAGGTGCATGAATGGCAGAGCATATGCTCCCAGTTTGTTGTACAGTAGCTGATGTTATCACGGCACCGATTACGCTTGGAGATACCTCTTCTGTGCATTCTTCAACAAGAGTATCGATGGGAAGTGGCAATCGGGAGAGAGCATCAGCGTCCCCATTCTTCTTCCCAGGCCTGTACCTGATGGTGAAGTTGTAATCGGCGAGTTCGGCCACCCAACGATGTCTAGCTGCGTCCAACCGTGCTGTTGTTAGTATATACGTTAGAGGATTGTTGTCCGTATATACTACAAACGAAGGAGCGTAGAACAAATAATCCCTAAACCTCTCCGTTATTGCCCATTTCAGGGACAGGAATTTCAACTTGCCCGAGTGAAAGTGGTATCTCTTTTCTGCCGGAGTCAAGGAACGTGATCCATAACCAATCACCCGGAGGATGCCGTCGCTCTGTTGCTGATAAAGGACGGCACCTAGCCCTTCATTCGACGCATCTGTATGAAGAACGTAATGTAGTCCATAATCCGGATATGCCATCACCCCAGAGCTAGCTAGCGAGTCCAGAAGTACCTCGAGAGCGTCCTGATGTTCTTGGTGCCACACAATTCGCTCACCAGATGGTCTTTGCCCATTACTTTTACCGACTTTCTTCTTGGAGCGTCGACTGCTAGTTGTCATGGTATCACTCTTTGGTACCTTGAATAAGTCATAAAGAGGTGCTGCCTTGCGGGAGAAGTCGGGAATGTAACGACGATAATAACTGAGGAGCCCCATCAGTTGTCGAACATCTCCAACCGTTTCTGGAGTTCTGTTTTTGAAGGACAAGACCGCTTCCTTCTCCTTGGGATCAATGTGGTAGCCTTGCTGGGAGACGATGTTGCCTAAGTAGCGGACCTCACGCTTGAAGAGTTCACACTTGCGTGGCTTGAGCTTGATCCCCCTGTTCTTCAGCCGTCGCAGCACAGCTCTCACGTCCTTCAGGTGCTGTTCAAATGTTGGACTGTAGACAATCGTATCATCCAGATACGGCAGGCAGATGTCATCCCGCAAATCAGAGAGGCAATCGTCCATGAACCTCTGGAAGACAGCTGGTGCGTTGGTTAGACCGAAGGGGATCCGGTTCCACTCGTATAATCCCCAGGGGGTAACGAATGCTGTCAGTGGTTTACTGCCCTCTGCCATGGAGCCCTGGTGGTATGCCTTGCCTTGGTCCATAACGCTGAACCAACTGTTGCCGCCAAGACTGTCCAAAACATCTTGGATTTTTGGTAGTGGCTGACGATCTCTGACTGTCTTTTGGTTTAGCTGACGGTTGTCAATACATAGTCTAAGTCCTCCATCTTTCTTTCTAACACACACCATCGGTGACGAGTAGCTTGACTTGGACTTCTGTATCCAGCCCCTGTGGATCAGGTCGCATAAGTATTCCTTTACTTCTTTGTATAGAGGACGCGGCATGGAAATATAGTTCTTTTGCACCGGAATATCATCAACGAGTTTAATTTCCATTTTCAGATCAGGAGCACACCCAATGTCTTCATCAGATCGAGCAAACGCATCAGCTTCTTCCAGTAACATCTGACGAACCGATCGCTTCTGCTGATCTGTTAAGTCGGTTTTACTCAAATCAACCTCTGGTTTCCAGCCTTCTGATTGTGGATAGACTTTCCCTCTAGAAGAAGTAGTTGATTTGTCAGCAGTTTTAACTTCCTCCTGTGGCATCGGAAAGATGGCACGAACGGGTTCTACCGACCCTAAAAACGTCCTACTATGGATCTCTATTGGATGCTGGGTTGTGTTCGTCACTGGTACTTTGATACTCCGAGTGGATCTTGTTATATCCAGCAACACCTCGTCAACCTCTAGTCCTTCGGCCAATACAGTAGATGGACATGGATCAAAGAAAGCTCGCATTCCATCCGTTTCACTACCAAGTCTGACTGGGCACTTCACGTTGACTTTGCTCTTTGCAGGTACTGTTATACGACTTTTTCCAGTCTTCATATCAGCGAATGTGTCTACTTTGGCTGTTCGTATAATGTTCACTAAAGTCCCAACTTGTTTCTTGGCCACATTTGGGAAGGCCCTATGAATGCTCTCATTGACAGCGTTCTGTTTTGGATCTATTCTGTCAGTCAGAAGCACATATTCCTTGATGAGATTATACCCTACGATCGGATTCTGAAGCTTCTTATCTTCGACCACCAGAAATGGCGCTATAATCTCACCTGGCATCTCTCCGCGGTACGGTAGGGAAAACGCTAGATCTATCCATCCCAGGTATGGTATCTGTGTCCCATTTGCTGCTCTGAGATCTAGATTTTCCCCGGTCAATTGTGAAACTGGTCTCAACCCCTTCTTCACGTTAGTGATGACCCAATGGTGAAGGATCAAGCTGACCTGAGAACCTGTGTCCCATAAGGCTGTCGTTTCCACTGCATCTAGTCGACAGGAGACCAAACACTGCTCACCCACCAGCTTGGTGAGCCTGATTTCCTGCTTCGAAGTCAGCGGTCGGGTATAGCACCCGTTACAACCTAGTTCTGTAGCTTGTCCATCTTCTTGGTTCCTTTTGTGTTGGGACCCGTTTTCTCCAGTCACTTCAGGTCCCCTCATAGTGACTGGGACCCGTTTCCCGACGGCCCATTTTGCTTGAAAGATTTTTGCTTCCACTTGAGGCAACCTGCGAAGTAATGTTCGTCACTCCCGCAGAAGAAACAATGGGTGCAGGCGTTCCCTTTACCACGCTCACGGCACTGTGGGCACCCCCTGGCACGCGACTCGTTGGACACATTCGATCCTTTCCTGGCTGGCGGTCTGACTTCCTGTTGTTTAAGCTGTTCTGAAATTGTTGCAATCTCAGCTCTCAACTCTCTGACTTCATCCTTGACCTCTGTAAGAGCATTGGGCTTGACAGGTTTTCTAAATTCTGAAACATCTGGGGCACACTGTGATACTTCAACCTGATGAGATCTGACTCGATTGCGCAATCTGGATGCTCTTTCTGTTTCTGCGGAACTT
>JAVTVY010009801.1:0-45024 GCA_036873755.1 Hanleya hanleyi | reverse complement strand
AAAAAGGGAAAATCCAAAATTCCCTTTTTTGGCTTATTTTCAGCAAATTGAAGTCAATTTGACTATATATTGCTGTTTGAATCCATTACTTTTTGAAAAGTGGGGTTGAATAACTTGGTTTCTCTGAAATTGAGAGAGTAACGTTACTCTCACAGAGAATAATCACAATAATGGCCTCCATGATGAGTAATGGTACTCCCCGTTTTCAAACTTTGAACCACTGGTAAAATTGTTGCGAGTAACGTTACTCTTGCAGAGAATAACAGTGATATTGGCTCTCCAAGATGAGTAGCGCTACTCTCAATTTTCTGACTTATATAGAATTTGTGCCACTGGTAAAACTGTTGAGAGTAACGTTACTCTCACAGGGAGAATAACAGTGATATTGGCTCTCCAAGATGAGTAGCGCTACTCTCATTTTTCTGACTTATATAGAATTTGTGCCACTGGTAAAACTGTTGAGAGTAACGTTACTCTCAGAGCTTGATTTGGAAAGCCTACACTGTCTTGCCTTCCTTATCGTTTGTGAGATTTGATGCTTGTTAGAACAGCTGGGAGTAACGTTACTCCCTGAAAGAGTCCTTTCAGAGAAATTGGAATAATACTTTTATAGTCCATCTGAACCTTCCAGTCTCAGCAAGTCCAATTTTACGGCCTTAATCTGTGCAAAACTTTCCAATTCTGCGTGATCATATACATGTAGTATTCGTACCCAATAGTCAATATCCTCGATATTTTGATAATTTCGAGGTTCCTGTAAAATTGCTAGTCGTGTACAATCAACTCTGACAATATGAATACAGTTTTCATAATTATTATTAATCAGTGTCTAAACAAATTCAAGGAGTGAGTGAATATGATTTAATGTCGCTTTCAACACTTTCAGGCATATTACGACCGTGGATCCTATTCAAGTTGGTTTTTGCTGTGAACAATGTTTCTGAATGCGAAATTCAAAGCTTTAGTAACTGTGATGGGCACTGGTGTGTCCACATTCAATAAGAAAACAAACTTTTCCAGGAAGAGCATGATCTTTTTTAGTCCTTTGGGGTACTCTACCCCAAACACATAACATAATGCAAATATGGCACTCAGACCGAATGAAATATCCATGGTGGCGTCATCATTCAGCACCTGAATATCATCCAAGTAAATGGACATCTTCTCTGCATAAAACGGATTTCCCTCTTTGCAATGTTGCAGGATTTGGAATTTGAGGAATCTGAAGCAGATAAAAATTGCGATTGATTTGCAAGCCGATTTTATACCAGTGTCAAGAAGCTTAGACATGGAATAGTTAAACAGTGAAAGCTGTATAAGCCGATCATTCTTGGGACCAGCTTTAGTCGATATTGACAGGGTTCTGGCTTATCAAGTTTCAAATACATGTTTACACTATAAACCAGCGAATAATGAATTGTGTTCCTCTGTACTAAACTATAACTTCAGTAATAATGGATGGTGTTTCACTTTCACACATCCATATGTATATAATTGAATTCACCTGACAAATATTTAAAAAAGTTGAATGCTACGAATGCTAGATAGAATAATGAAGATGTGCCCTCTCCATACATCCAGTGATATATATGGTACTTGATTGCACACAACAAAAGCCTAGATAGGAAACAAGCAAAACATATGCGTTATGTTAGCTAGAATGTTTTGTATGTGTCAGCTTCACACACGTGTATGTGCTAGACTTCTCACAGAAAATGTTAAGGCAGACGTGTACTTTTGTGATACAGATGTTAGCTAGAAAGTTCTGTGTGTGTCAGCTTCACACACTCACATGTATGTGCTAGACTTCACACAGAAAATGCTACGGCATACATGTACTTTTGAGATACAGATGTTAGCTAGAAAGTTCTGTGTGTGTCAGCTTAACACAATCATATGTATGTGCTAGACTTCACACAAACGTTGCTATGGCAGACATGTACTTTCGGGATACAGATGTTAGCTAGAAATTTCTGTGTGTATAACACTCACATGTATGTGTCAGTCTTCACAAAGAAAATGCTATGGTAAACATGTACTTTTGGGATCCTGATGTTAGCTGAAGAATTCTGTGCGTGTCAGCTTCACACACTCACGTGTATGTGCTAGACTTCACACAGAAAATGTTAAGGCAGACATGTACTTTTGACATACAGATGTTAGCTAGAAAGTCATGCGTGTGTCAGCTTCACACACTCAAGTGTATGTGCTAGATTTCACACAAACGTTGTTTTGGCAGACATGTACTTTTGGGATACAGATGTTAGCTAGAAAGTTCTGTGTGTCAGCTTCACACACTCACGTGTATGTGCTAGACTTCACACAGAAAATGTTAAAGCAGACATGTACTTTTGGGATACAGATGTTAGCTAGAAAGTCATGTGTGTGTCAGCTTCACACACTCAAGTGTATGTGCTAGACTTCACACAGAAAATGTTAAGGCAGACATGTACTTTTGGAGATACAGATGTTAGCTAGAAAGCTATGCGTGTTAGCTTCACACACTCAAGCGTATGTGCTAGATTTCACACAAAAAATGTTAAGGCAGACATGTACTTTTGAGATACAGATGTTAGCTAGAATGTCATGTGTGTGTCAGCTTCACACACTCAAGTGTATGTGCTAGACTTCACACAAACGTTGTTATGGCAGACGTACTTTTGGGATACAGATGGTAGCAAGAAAGTTCTGTGTGTGTCAGCTTCACACACTCACGTGTATGTGCTAGACTTCACACAGAAAATGTTAAGGCAGACATGTACTTTTGTGATACAGATGTTAGCTAGAAAGTTCTGTGTGTGTCAGCTTCACACACTCAAGTGTATGTGCTAGACTTCACACAAACGTTGTTATGGCAGACGTACTTTTGGGATACAGATGGTAGCAAGAAAGTTCTGTGTGTGTCAGCTTCACACACTCACGTGTATGTGCTAGACTTCACACAGAAAATGTTAAGGCAGACATGTACTTTTGAGATACAGATGTTAGCTAGAAAGGCATGTGCGTGTCAGCTTCACACACTCAAGTGTATGTGCTAGACTTCATACAAACGTTGTTATGGCAGACGTACTTTTGGGATACAGATGTTAGCTAGAAAGTTCTGTGTGTGTCAGCTTCACACACTCAAGTGTATGTGCTAGATTTCACACAAACGTTGTTTTGGCAGACATGTACTTTTGGGGATACAGATGTTAGCTAGAAAGTTCTGTGTGTATCAGCTTCACACACTCACGCGTATGTGCTAGACTTCACACAGAAAATGTTAAGGCAGACATGTACTTTTGGGATACAGATGTTAGCTAGAAAGTTCTGTGTGTGTCAGCTTCACACACTCGCATGTATGTGCTAGACTTCACACAAAAATGTTAAGGCATATACGTACTTTTGGGATACAGATGTTAGCTAAATGTAGCTAGAAAGTTCTGTGTGTGTCAGCTTCACACAATTACGTGTATGTGCTAGACTTCACACACAAGTTGTTACGGCAGACATGTACTTTTGTGATACAGATGTTAGGCAGAAAGTTGTGTGTGTGTCAGCTTCACACACTGACGTGTATGTGCTAGACTTCACACAAAAAATGTTAAGGCAGACATGTACTTTAGGGATACAGATGTTAGCTAGAAAGTTCTCTGTGTGTCAGCTCCACACACTCACGTGTATGTGCTAGACTTCACACCAAAATGTTAAGGCAGATAATTATGTACTTTTGGGATACAGATGTTAGCTAGAAAGTTGTGTGTGTCAGCTTTACACACGCACGTGTATGTACTAGACTTCAAACAAAAAAGTTACCTTCTATTTTCATATGCCAGCTTACACATGTTAGTTAATTGTTGCTTGATAAAATTCTCGAGGATCTTGATAAGTGAAGAATTAATTTGTAATAGACACAAAAAGTATTTATGGATGACGATATCAGATCTGAGCCATTCATTTATCTTGCTGTGGCTAATGTGGTCATCTCATGATCTGACTTAGCTGATTAAAGAGAACTTGAGTCAGCATGGTCATTATCTTAGTCCCTCGGAAGCACTTCAGCTCTCCACCTTCATTTTGGAGAGCCATTTTCACTAATGGTGGGAAGCTCAAGAGTCCATATGTCCTTGGATTCTCCTGCAAAGGTCTCTCCTGCTTTGGTTCAGGATTAGACGGGTCAGCATTAGATGGTCCTGGCAATGATTTGAATAATAAATGTCGTTTCACATTGGTTATGATACAGTAAACATAATTTGAAATTATTCTTTCTGTCCAATATTGTTCAAATAAAATAGGATCTGGGGTTGGGTATGTACATGTCCTTGAAGCACTTTACCATGTTTACCCAACTTTTATTTCAAATTCTTACAATTATGTTTTCTTACGTGGGCTCTGATTTATGTACATGTAGAAAAATATATTTTTCATAATTTTGTGAGATTGGTTATTTGTATAATTTTCAATGCAGTAATATAGGTCCAAAGAGATCATTTCAGATTCAGAATCACTGGTACTTTACCATCTAGCATGGCATCATTCTTCTTCAAGTATTCTGAGGCCTCAAGAAACAGATTGTTTTCGAATTATTGGGAAAAGCATGTCTGTCATCCTCTCAGTCATCCTGGAAAGAGGGGGGCATCTATTTCACTCTCTAAAAACAGTACAATAAAGGGAAATCAAATCTGCACCCTCGTCTGCATTTCATTTCCAACTGAATGGAGGAAATATATTTCAACTAGGGTGGAGAATGGAAAACTTATGCAGAGTACCCTCGTCTCGACAGTCTGCGTGAACGAAACGATCGTTGGTGTGTCGATTACGCAAATCCGAAATGGCCAGAATGAAAAGTCGGTCAGATGAAAAGAAAGTTCCAACCACTTCTCTGCAAACTTTTAACCAAATTACTGAGCTGGTGTAACTTGACTACAATTGTTTTAGAAGCGACACTAAAGTCAAAACGCACTTTATGTCGTGCTTTTAGGCGTATCACCTCTTTGCACTGGAATGGGACAAGCCGTTTCAACTCTTGATCTTGCAAATTCCCGCCAAGTTTATTTGTTTACGTTAAGTTTTACTATGATGATTTCATTGACTGAGAACAGTCAGCGGGTCGCAAATTACCTTTTCTGGGGCGAGCACATGATCTTATTGTGTCACGCAAAATAGACTCGTCCATGCCAGCCTGCACATGGTTTCACGTGCCCAGTCCAAATATAATTAGGTGAGGTATCCCAGATATTACATCAGACCACGTGCGGTCTGTAAATAGAATAGGATTTCCCCATGTCTGTTTTTCGTCGGCATTATTCTCTGTCATTATTTCCTGTACATTTTCGGCCTGCTCGGATTTCGCTGCCTGATAAACTAAACACAAAATTACTTTGGCGACTAAACACTTCATGTAACAAAAATTCATTCGCCACTTTGGCGAGTTACTCTATTTTTAATCGACACATTGGGTAAGTAACTGAACAATTCAGTCGCCAGTTGTCATGTTTTAGTCGCCTTTTGGCGAGTTGTCGACTGGGTTTCGTGAGCCCTGGGTCCCAGAGTCTTTTAAATGAACTATGATAGAGATATCAAACATAATACACCGTTATCAATAGATCACAACGATCACGGTGAAGCGGTCCGCCATTTTGGAACTTCCGTGAAAATCAGCGTAACATATAATTCGAACACAAGCATTTTTTTCTGGATTAGCGTGACAAATAATTCGAAAGTAGCCAATTTTTGGAGTTGCGAGTTTCATCACTGCATCGCGAATTATTAGGGAAATTACCGTAATTGATAAATAAATTCAATGGCAGTTATAAGCTACTAAACTGATTCGATGTAAGGGCATAACTAGTGAATATCCAAAGTGCATGTTCAATAAAATTCCAAAAATGTTTACTTAAAAACGTTGTTTTTTTGATCTCATCTCAATAATAAATAAAGTTGTATAGCATGAATAACAAATGTAACATGTATTTACCATGATTATCTTTGAGTTAATCCACATAGCTTGGCATCATATACAAATTGATATGATGATCACGTAATTTGAAAATAAACATGATAAAGAATATCTTAAATTTCCAATTATCTCGTCAATTCTTGTAATTAATTACAATTTCCTGGAACCTCATTTTTCAACATTAATAGATTCATTTTTGTCCCCCGCACGTTTCTCCCCCGCCACGTAAGTAGGAGGGGGACATGGAAATGCTACCCATCCTTCCGTCCGTCCGTCCCAACCATGTTGTGAACGCGACATCTCAAGAACAATTCAACCGATTAACTTCAAACTTAGCGAATGGATGGGATCTCAGAATTAAGTCACTCTTTTTTCGGCACAACTATGCCACCGGATGATCTTTCTCGATCACCCTGTCCCCTTTCTCCCATAGACAATTTGCAACATTGTCCTTCACAATTATATCTCCTTCACATCAGCAACACCACACTCCTAGCAACAATTTACCATCACACAAAATATATATGGTGATTATACCCCGTGTGTGTGAGAAGCCCATTTCCAGACAAGCTTTTTGGCGGGGGACCTGCTAGCCACTCAGCTTGTTCTGATTGGCTGTTTACCTGTATTTAAAATGTTAAGCCAGAGAAAGGGTCTCTGGTTAAGCTAATTCAATTAACAGTGGAAAATATCAATTAACAATGTAATTTTGCAGTTAACATGGTTAAATTATATTGAAATTAGAAAGTGAAGGCAAACGTGCTAAAAGTAGGCCTATGGCTATGAGAAATATATCGCATTTCCATAGTCGAATTGTTATTACTGATCTAGAGCTCTGCTGAAGAAAACATCAACACTAAAATAAATAGTGACTGTATATATTGGGCTGTAACGGTTAACTGTTATCTAAATCTCGGTGTAACCGAATCGAATTACTTATCGACAGCCACGAGGCGGAAGCAGCAGGCTATACTGCTTGGGTCACTATCCACCAGACCTATTGTGCCTGGCGCGAGTTCTTTGTTCATCTCTTCTTGTTATTTCAGTAGTTTGAGGCGGACATTTGGTCTCATTCATAAAAAAAAACAGTTTGGAAAGTTGGAGGAGCGGGGTATATGAACAAAATAATAAACGTTCGTACGGTATTCGTATATTGAGAGATGGAATCCATGCGTCCCGATACGCATGTTTTACAAGCCAGCACACACAAAACTCTCGGAATTATATTTATAAATTAACCCCAATTACTGATCAGCTGACGACACCATAGCCATTATTTAGGATGTTTGTAACTTTCGAAATTGATATACGTACCTATAGATGACTGTTTGATGTAGTCTTGTTCCTGGATTAATCTGAAAACTCGGGAAGCGTGCAACGCTCGCTGACTGATCAAAAATGAGACTTCAAGATGGCGGGGAGATGGTCACATGAAAAAATCGTTGGAGCGAAAACAAAAATGCCCGGATTTGATCACCGAGGATGAAAGGGTTCTACCTAGGCTAGAACTCTCAAAACTCACTAAGAATCCTTTGGTACAAAAGGGTTCTAGGTAGAACCCTCAATGTTCGTGAAGAACCCTTGAAGAACCCTTTTTCCTTAGCGTGTGATAGTTATGTATAATATGTCTATATTTATATATATTTTAATATCGCTTGTTTGTTATAAAGCTCAACACAGCAATTGCGTAATTATTTATAGGAGCATTTTATGAGCAGAGAGATGAAAAGTTATTAAGGAACATACATTATTTTTATACAAATAGTATACACCGAGATTGAAGATCAGAACATATCAGTTTTCCATACCTGGTTTTTAGCCTTGGCTGAGACTCCATATAACCCAGAAGGTTTCAAGAGAAGATTATTAGGTTTACAGATCTGCCATGAGTCATTTAAGAATCACAACTTACATGTACTTCATGTTTGGGCTGATTTCCAATGCCATCTTCGCAAGTCCAGGTAAATCCTTTTGGTGATTCGAAGGAGTTCTTCGGTCGACGCCTCTATTATACGATCTCGTACATTTCATCCCCCCGCGCTTGTTTTGAATTAGGATGTCGGTATTATACATATCGCATGCTGATAGCAAAATACGAGCGTAGCGTGCAAGATCTATGGCGTTACGTTTCGTAACTTGTGTCTAATTCCGCTTAACCCGGGGCTAGAGGCCGTATGAACCCATGTACTTCAAGATCCTCATGGTACTCATATGAACAGGCACAATCAAAGCGTGACTGAGATACATCATTCTTTAGATGACGACTTTACAACCAATATTATGGATTAAGAATACTGCTCAGCGATACGGATTTGATATTTTTGGAACATGATGATGTCTTGCCGACATCATTGAAAACTGTTGACCGCTTCTCTCTTGCAGGAAACAAGCTTATGTTTATGTATACTATGATTGTCTTTTTGAATTTGGTGCTAATACTGTTATATGGAATATGGAATAGATCTTTGGATTATGGACGCGGATATTCTCCAACGGACAACGGCTGAATTATGAATGACGGACTAGACGCTTGTAATTCCAAGCCTGCGGTTTTTACTTTGACTTCCGGTGTCGATTTCAACTTGACATCAAAGCAGTTGGGCCCGCGATGAAATTCAAACCTGTCACATCTCATACCTTGCAGCAGATTGGCGCAATGAACTAGCTTAGCGCGATCATTGATTCGGTTAATTTAGAGGGATTCCATTGATCTAGTTATATCCAGAACTCGTATGAGTAACTAACCAAGCCATTGTATCGATCCACCACTATAACACAGATACACTGGCTTGCGAGGATGTCAAATTAAAACCAGTGTATTTAAACTTCACAGGCAGACTTAGGATATAGGTCAAGTTGTACGCTGACCCCATACAACCTGCCTGGCCAGGGTGGCATAGCCAAACATTTCATGGTTTAGGTCAAATAAGTTTCACTCTCACAGAGCGGGGTCAGCTGGCTTGGTCCATGTACAGATAGATATCAAAACCAATGCAGTTAAGAATTCAGCACACAGATTATTATTTTGAAAGGGCAGCTGCATTTGTATCCCAGAGAAATGAAATCTGGATTCTGTGGGAAAAACAGTTTCAATCATAGTGAACAAACTAGCATGGAAGAGCGGGGTTAGTCAGCTAAAAATTAAGTACAGTAACTACAATCAACCAAAATGAAGGTATAAATTTAGAAACATGACACATAATCAAGTTTAGAACCACCATTCATCTTTGTGATGAGAAATATATAGTCATAACCATATAAGACACTGACAATTATTCCCTCCGCCCATACCTCAGATGTGGAATCTGTATTAATGCCATACATCAAAGGCAGTGCACCCTACTTATGAGGGTAATGAGCAACTCTCAAGAGTGGAGGATGCTTTGTATTATGCTACTGATAAACAGTGATGCATCAGAGCTGTATTATCACCAAGCAATGGTAAGATGTTTTTACCTCATTTGTGTGTGTCAACAATTCGCTTTCTTTTCCAGACGATGACATATAAGGCGTCAAAAGCAGCAACACTGACTAATAACCTTAATTGACACTTGAGGATTATAATTCCCATAGCCTTGGATAAAACTGTATATACTTGCTGCATGAGTGATGTCAGCCTATTATACTCACAGTACGATGGAGTGCCGAAGTACCGGTATATCCATCTCTTCATTCACTATTAGTTACTGTCAGTGCTGAATTGGAAAGTTGGTTCAATATGAAATCAGAATATAATACAGCACAAAGCTAGTGGATACTGTATTCTAGTGATATCGTTCAACATTAAGATATTTTAAGAGCTGTCACCTTTCAAGTCATTCTGAAAATTGAAAAAATCGAAAGCCTGGCAAATTATTGTCTCAGGAGAAAAACATTCGGTTCAAAAAAATAAACCAGGAAGATGATAAAACCGCAAACAAATTCAGCGCTCAAAATCACCCGGCATACATAGATTTTTTCACCTACATGTATACTGATGCTGTTTGCTCCCATACTTAAATTAGCCCCCCCCCTCAGTACCGGTAGTTTTGACACTTTCAAATTGGTATTAACTAGTTCACGTGGTTTAGAAGACGATAATCATAGTTCTCCAGCAGTATGTATGATCTAAATATGTCTAGCGATTTCCTATTCTCATATCTCGCCAGTGACAGACAATCAATGATATTTTGTTTCTACCAGTACTTGAATGTGCACCAGAGAAAGTTAGGCAGGTTCATGATTTAGCTGATGATTGGTTTGTTAATGATGTTACCGAATTATCAAAACGAAGATGAAGTTAAGGCTTCATTTTTTCACAAAAGAAGTCGAGATACAATTAATATTAGGCCTTCTGATATTTATTTGGCAAGTTTCTTTTTTGACTTATAATCATTCCAGGTATTTGAAAGGATCGATTCCACTGAATAAAGAGTGAATCGGTCTAGTTACTTGAGATAAGAGTTAAAAGTAAAAACTGGCAACCAATTGTTCCATTTTATGATTACTACAGCTGTAGGCCTATATATTTAGGGCTTAATAGTCAGTGTATGTTAAAAGTCTGCATGTACATGTGTTGATGAAAAGTTGTTCAGGCTGAAGGCTCCCTCTGGCTGTTGAACCTTACAGACATTTGACCTGGTTAGACTTTACTCTACTGTGATTTACCCCAGGATATCAGATTCAAAACTTGACCAATGACCTAGATGTCTCCAAATACTGTTGGACACTACATGTATACCCATGAAGTAGGTCCTCTTCCCTTTGACTAAGGTAACACTCTGTGTCTTTTAAGTTTAAGAGTTCAACTCTAAACCAGACAAATTACTGAATTTGTGGTACAATGATAATCTTGCTGTAGCAAGATGAGTTTGATGCGAAATTTAAAATTGATTGCACAACTAACCACGCAATTCAATAATCTATTCCAGTATGCATTGACAGTTGCTATAATCTTGGATGGTTCAGTCCCAGTATGCATTTGATTGTTACGCTAGAACAGAGCGAAAGTTTCCATGCTGCATACATTGGGGGTAATTTCTCAAATTATTCATGAAATACATGGTGAGGTGGTTTAAAAATTCAAAAAATATGTCTATGCCATAACATCCTGATTGCCAGGCTCTCCCGGTGTAAGCTTACACAAAAATATATTAATTAGGAGACCCCCCATGTCATTTCAGCCCTTTCATCAAACGCGTTGTACTTCCAAGTTTTTCTCCTTATTAATTCGGCTTGCGTCGCAACGTAACACGAAGATGGTGAACCAATAATTCTTGTTGTAGATTCATTGGCTGTCACTTAAGAAGAAAGCTGACCACTAATCATGCAGGAATAATTTGGAACCTACTTACATAAGTCTCCGTACAGAGGATCATGGGTAAATTAATAATGATGGCCATGAGGGTCTGACTGAAAAAATGTCTAATTTGATCTTTATAAAAGCTGAAAATATGCGTAACTAAATCTGACAAAAATCATCAAAACAGTGCAGTTTTAGAATGTGACAAATTGGCAGCCATCTTGTTTTTTTTCAAATTTTCTTGTTTGACTACAAAATATATTTTCATCCTCCAGTCCTTGGGTGACAAAAATGTTAAACTGGAAGGGGGAGGGGGGGTGAAACAATACGGGTACGCCCTAAAAATCTTAGACAATTTTGTATGGATTCCGAGCATGGGGCAGAATGTCAGGGTCAGACAGATTCGAAATCCTAAAAGTGTGAAATTATTGATTCAAAAGATGTGTCGCCTTCGAGTTTGACTTCGCCTTTCAAATCTATTGATAAGCATATACATTGTACATATCCATGCCATATAATGCTGTATATTGAGATGAAGAGTTTGCTATAAATCTCGGCATGAGATGATGTTATCACTATGGTCATACGTTCTTTGAGTCAAGGAACAACCTCACATGCGTAGATTATTAGCCAATTTTATGTCATCCGAAAAATCTGCAGTCATTTGGTGGTGATTGCAGCCATGTATTCCCTTACTGTCGATTGGTAGCAAGGTCAATTGCCTTCAATACAAACAGCCACAATATTTTTTTTTCCTTGTAAATTTTGGGGGAGGATTTGTTCCTGGATCCATGACAATTCGATTCGTGCACGTTAGCCCACTGGACTATATTTCCAACCATAAAGAAAAAGACTTTCAATGATAACTTTACAAATGCACAATGCATACCGGTAAAGCTCTTTTGGCAAATTCTTTGATTGGGGGCTACTATTGCAGCATTTAATGTGAGGATCCAGCGGCCGCCTAGTCCCCAGATCTTCGGATTCGCAAATCACCACTCCGTTATAGCTTGTAATTTTGATTCTGATTTGAGGTTCACGGAAGTTGTTGAAAATCTGAACATGAAATGGCGCATTTTGACAGCATATTTCCGACTTTCGAGACATGTATTTTAACACTGAAGCAAAACTGTAGAAAGGTTTTTGAAGTGGAACTTATACTTTCTAGGTGGTCCCGCCTGGGATTAATTTTTTTAACTTTAATTTACTAAATGGTATGTTCTGGTGCATTTTGATGGAATATTTTGACATCAAAGAAATTTTACTGAGTGATATATGTGAAGATACTCGAGCGGAAATCACTTTCATTTCCCTATTGTGTTCAGGGTATTTTTTAAAATCTAGATGTAAAATTATGCTTTCTGATGCATTTTGACAGTATATTGTCAAAAAAGTCAACAAGCAGCCAGAGGATGCTAGGTCCCCCGCCAAAATGGCAGCAATATTTATAAGCGCTGTCGGTTTCAGAAGATATTCATGAGGATGGCAACAGCTACTTCACAGGCGTAAGAAGCTCTTTCAACCTTCCCAGGTTTTGAGATCAACTCCGAATGGCTGACTGAATGTTGATTGCTACTGTAATATATTTTCTTTACCATGTAGCATGAAAATTATGTAACCGAAATGCAACCCCAAGAGACAACTCATGGCATATTATCTGCAAACTAAATTTGACAAGAATATGAAGGCATACTCAACCTATTGCCCAGAAACCAAATTTAGACTTTGCCACAAGGAGTCACCACCTGTAGGTGCAAGCAGGCAAAACACAATCCCAAATGACATCTCATGTCATGGTATCGGCATATGAACTTTGAGACTCTGAAGAGGGGTCCTCAAGTTATTGCCGGTAATAGATGCCCACCGGTGTTCATGTTATTTGGGGCGGGTCACATATCAATACAAAATTTGAGAATAATCTGATGAGCAGTTGCCAAATTATTGCCTGGAAACAAATTTTTCCACCAGGAGACGCCACCTGTAGGCAGAAGCGGGAAAAATACAATCCCAAGGAACATGGTATCGTGGGGACATCTGCATACCAAATTTGAGAAGAATCCGATGAGGGTCCTCAAGTTATTGCCCAGAAACCAAATTTAGATTTTGACCCCAGGTGACGCCACCTCTAGGCGCAAGTCAGTGAAATGCATTATCAAGCGACATCTTATGTCACGGTACATTCATACAAAATTTGAGAAGAATCCGATGGTCAGTTCTCAAGTTATTACCCGGAAACGAATTTGTGATGTTGCCACCAGGTGGCGCCACCTGTTAGTGCAAGTGAGCGAAAGGCAATCCAAGCAACAGCTCCTGGCATGGTAAATGCATGCCAAATTTGAGAAGAATCCGATGAGCCGCAACGTTTCTCATGTTACCCAGACAGGTACATATGTAGGATATTTCAAAGAAATTTGACCAAGTGTTTCTAAGTTATCCCTTGCAGCATGGAATAATGGAATGAACTCTAGTGGCGCCACCTCCGGGTGGATTTTGCTGAAACGCATCACCAACGGTGTTTTGTCGCAGGGAATGCATTTACCAAATTTCGAAAAAATCCGACAAATTGTTCGAAAGTTATCGCTCGCGAAGGATTTGAGCAAACATGAACGGACATGCATTAAAGATTGGAACAAGACCCAGTGGCGCCATCTACAGGCGGATCTTGCTGAAACGTAATACCAGCGACATCTTGTCGCAAAGAATGCAGATGCCAAATTTCGGAGGAATCCGACAAAGCATTTAGGAGTTATCGCTTACGCAGAATTTGCACGGACATGCACTAAATATTGGAACAAGACCCAGTGGCGCAACCTACTGGCAGATCTTGCTGAAACGTAATACCAACAGACATCTTGTCGCAAAGAATGCAGATGCCAAATTTCGGAGGAATCCGACAAAGCATTTAGGAGTTATCGCTTACGAAGCATTTGCACGAACATCCACGGACATGCACTAAAGATTGGAACAAGACCCAGTGGCGACACCTACAGCGGATCTTGCTGAAACGAAATACCAACAGACGTCTTGTTGCAAAGAATACAGATGCCAAATTTCGGAGGAATCCGACAAAGCATTTAGGAGTTATCGCTTACGAAGTATTTGCACGGACATGCACTAAAGATTGGTACAAGACCCAGTGGCGCCACCTACAGGCGGATCTTGCTGAAACGTAATACCAAGAGACGTCTTGTCGCAAAGAATGCAGATGCCAAATTTCGGAGGAATCCGACAAAGCATTTAGGAGTTATCGCTTACGAAGTATTTGCACGGACATGCACTAAAGATTGGAACAAGACCCAGTGGCGCCACCTACAGGCGGATCTTGCTGAAACGTAATACCAAGAGACGTCTTGTCGCAAAGAATGCAGATGCCAAATTTCGGAGGAATCCGACAAAGCATTTAGAAGTTATTGCTTACGAAGTATTTGCACGGACATGTCCGTGCATGCACGGACACATAGAAGCAAGACCCCAGTGGCGCCACCTACAGGCGGATCTTGCTGAAACGTAATACCAAGAGACGTCTTGTCGCAAAGAATGCAGATGCCAAATTTCGGAGGAATCCGACAAAGCATTTAGAAGTTATTGCTTACGAAGTATTTGCACGGACATGTCCGTGCATGCACGGACACATAGAAGCAAGAACCATTTTAAAGTCCCCGGCCGCGTTGCGGCGGGGGACAAAAAACACAAATGTAGCCCATGTGGCCCATCTTTCATGTAAGTGTCACAAAACAAAGGAGAGGAATAGTCTGTCTGAGAACAAGAACGATTGAGTCTCAGTGGGTGCCTTTCAGTAATAAAAAGGCTTGAACTATAGAAGCTTACATGAGAACACCCAACTGTAAATCTTACAGGTACATGTAGCACACATGTTTGAGACAGGACAAAGGACAATTACTGACTGAATTTTTCTGCTTTTCTGCATTTTGAATTGTACATGCAGCATCATTCATTAACCAGGAGATTGATTTTTGCATATTGGTACTCTTTGTACAAAACTTTCGAGATCGTGCATTCAAGCTCTCAACTGAAACAACAAATACTCCCATACCAAAATGCCACAGTGCTGGCTCTTTTGTGTTCTTAATAAGAAGTGGAATATCCCATAATGGTCCCTGTGGACAAAAGAGACTCTGTTCAATTTCTCACACATTTTCTAGGAGCCAGAGTCACAACAGATTGTTTTTGTATCTTGAAATCATATTGAACTAGAAATTTAAACTACATTCTCCATCTAAAAATTCCTCAAACCAAGAATATATCTTCCTATTCTAGTCGCTGACGGGTGGCAGTTCTCTCCGGGTACTCCGGCTTCCTCTACCAACCAAAACTGATTGTCACTATAGTGAAACAACCTTGAGTGTGACATTAAGCCAAATCCCCCCCCCCCCATAATCTAATTTTCGATACCTCCTCCACCTCTTTGATCCATATATCAAAAGATCAGTGAAGTTCTTCTGCTCCTGTTCTGCTGTTATTGACTTGGCTGATTCTCTCAAGTGAGGTAGAGAACATAGTAACACTATTATTGTTGAATTCAACAGTCTGCCTATTAGGCAATCAGATGAAAGATGGGCCATGGGGATGCCTCTCTCACTCTCTGAAACATTTTACCATTGTTTACTGGAATAACTAAGGTGGAAAATTGTCCCTGCCCCCTCCCACCAATCTACTTAATGCCTTAGTAAGAAATATCAAGCTTCTCACTCTGCAGCCTAAAGGCTATTATGATAATGATTATCTGAAACAAGCCTTAGTACACTGTATTTAAATTTCCAAATTAACCATATGAAAATGAAATTCATTTTGATGGATCCCAGGAGTTACTAGAATGGAGTTCTAAGACACAGAAATCTAGTAGGACAGGAAGTGATTTACTTACTGCAAGATCTTCACCAGCATCTGAGTAAGCCTTCATAAACTGGACCACAATATATCATGATGGATTTCATATCCGGCTTTGCAATGTCCACATCTGTAGTAATAAGATAGATATAGAAAGTGAAACCTCGGTTAACAGTGGTTGTCAACAGAAATTCCAAGTCTAAGATATGTGCGTTGTATGTTAATATCTTTCTATTCCACAATAATCCACATGTTATTGTTTTGTTCACTCAAACTCAAAACCAAGGGTGGTAGCATATGGAAACAACAGATTGCTCATATTAGCTAACCAAGTATTTTCATTAATGTACATGCATTTTGGTCTTTCTTTGGATAACAACAATCAGACTACTGTACGTTGCAAAGATCCTGTATTATCTATTATTTATTTCTTCAGCAGATTATTAGAATGGCGAAATATCGTGATTGTCACAAATGGTCACAAATCACATTTGACTGTACATGAATGGTCACAAATCACATTTGACTGTACATGAAATCCATCATGATATATTGTGGTCCAGTTTATGAAGGCTTACTCAGATGCTGGTGAAGATCTTGCAGTAAGTAAATCACTTCCTGTCCTACTAGATTTCTGTGTCTTAGAACTCTTGATAAATTGGTATTTAGTAGCAGTCAATCACAGTTAACACTTAACCACTTTGTTTTAACGGACCAGGTAAAGTTCAACAAAATAAAACTTACATGTGTACAACAAAGAAAGTTCCTCCTTTTTTAAAACTGGAAAATGTGATAACCTAACATTCAAAAAAATCCTGCTCTCTCTCCCCCCCCCACCCCATTATTATTATCTCAATATACAATATCAGAACAAATACATACCTGTATTCTGTAATTTACTACCAATCAACTTAACATTTTAAACTCTAATCTGCAATTTCATCTTTGTTTATAGGCACAATACATTAGAACAAAAACAGTTCTAATATCTCTAATTTTCAATCAATCAACTTGAATTTGATCGTCTTTCATCTATGATTAGCAACTGATTATGTTTGGACAGTAAAACCATGTCTTCTGGGAAGGAAAGTTGCAATTATCAGTTACAGGCAGTTGCGTTTCCCATATCATGTATGTACATTAGATATAAACTGTTATAAATTTTCAATTTTCTATTTGAAAACTGATCTGAATATACATGTAGGTTTATGAAACAATTCAGTTTGAACAGTTAAACCATGATGTACCTTATCACTTGTAGCAAATTATATTGAATCTTCTCATGCACATGTTCCGAGTTCGTCTCTAATAAAGAATTTGAATTTGTACGGTAGCCTATATTGAAATACAAACATTATGAACACACCCTGACGGAGGTAAAAAAGTCATCCCATGTCCTAAAAAGCTCAGCAGTCTCTCCCTCCCTCCCCGGTCAGGATCTAGTAAATGGCGGATTCCACGAAAAAGTGTACCACTTTCCGTCAAATTGTCTGTCTCACCGGAAAATGACGTTTGCAACATTAAAAATGTTAAAATACTGACTCTGTGTCTTGTACTGTGTTTGCTAAACCCACAAATGTTGTGTGATGTATGCATATCTGAGTATAAACAGTTTTACACTGCACATTTCTTATCTGCAGTATAATAGAGAGACAGAAATGTAAATGATTCTAGTGTCATTTGTTCTAATGTCATATGTCTGTCCAACTTTTTTAACAATGTTCACCACAAAACAAATGTCAATTAAATTAATCAATTAAAGAGTTACAGTGGTACTAGCTTGACCTTATTGAGATATATGCACCATTGCCAGTGTATAAAATACCAATACATCGATACTATGAGCGTTTGAAAAACGTTTCTAGTGTGTCTGTCCAACTCCCTTGACAGAAATGACATTAGAACATTTTTGAAAAGGCTCAATATTACAGCATGGGCGATGACAAACACTGACAATGGTACAGATACATCAATATGCATGGCCTAATTCCGCTGAGCATATGCAAGTGCTTCTGTTATAAGAAATTTCTTGTACATATACGAAATAGATTTTGACAGACAAATGACATTAGTAACACAAATGTTACTAATGTCATTTGTGTTTTGTTCCGCTAAACTAAAAACTGTACAAATAATTCATAGGGGCACTTGTTTATTTTCATCTTATGCAATTCATTGACACATTTTAGATAATAAGGTACAGGGAACTGTGTTTGTTTATGATGTTTTCCAAGTTATTGGTGTTTCTAATGTCATAATCCGTCAAGGACAGACAGAAATGGGAGTAAGTGGTACAGTTTTGCGTGGAATCCGTCAATTTATGGGATCAGGTACCGGTAATGCACCCCTTCCACTCCCCCTTCAGAAGATGAATATAAATATTCAACTCGAACATATGATATTCTCTGCTTCAAACAAGCTAAATTGAATATTACTTGATCAATACGAAGATGGAGAGAATGACAGTTTACAGTTGAGTTTTCTTTAAATGTGGATGAAATAGAATTATCATGAAATTTTTATTATGAAATCAAAATGACCGGTGTAGGGGGCCTTGCGAAGAATAAAACATTTAAACAACATTTTGGGAAATTAAATTTCCGGAAGAATGCCCGAAAGATGCCCTGAAATTGATGAGACTGAAAATTAACTGTAGAACAAGCACACTGAAGACCCCCCTCCCCCAAAATAACCCCCACTAACTAATAAGCCACATCGTAATCCCAGAAGTACCGTATATTCATGCCAGGCGTGAGACTGAAGGGAGGTTCACGCACATACGAGAGCCAACAACGCCAGGGTTAGAATAATTTTAGCATTTTAGCGCAAGTACGATTCCCAAGATGATGGCTTTCCTGGCTCTTGTGAAAAACACATGTACGTGAACCTGCCCCTCAGTCTCGCGCCTGGCTACATGTCACCAGTATGCGGTAATATGAGGTACTTCTGGGATTACGATATGGCGTATTAACCGGGAGTAACTTAGTTCAACAATCTGAACATTTACTTTTGTGACATTGTCAATATCACAAAATTAAATGTCAGTATAGGGTTCAGCTTGTTGAACTAGGAGTAGCTGTGATCAGAGAAGCTGTTACAATGTGCTGCTGATAGAAATAAGACTTAACCCGATATATGTAGATACGGTACCTGGTTATATCTGGGATGTATTCTTCTTTTGGCTTTAATAGTGGGGTGAATGCATTTTGAACTCGCAACTTGATTTTCATCATGGCGTTGTTGTTGTTCACTGGTTCATTGGATTGGCCTGGCGCTCGATCAAACTCGCAGTCTCACTCATCCTTATTGATCTGAAAATCGTCAGCCTCCCTGTCCTCGTTTTTAGCACAGA
Organism: Hanleya hanleyi; assembly: GCA_036873755.1. Classification (NCBI taxonomy): domain Eukaryota; kingdom Metazoa; phylum Mollusca; class Polyplacophora; order Lepidopleurida; family Hanleyidae; genus Hanleya; species Hanleya hanleyi. The sequence goes on along the minus strand of JAVTVY010009801.1, from coordinate 25,605 downwards.
ATACTTCACTGTCACGCAAAAAATACGTTTTCCGCCGTCTTTCTTGGGAGCTCAAACTTCCGTGCTTTCCCTGTCATCCCCTGTGCCGTCTGCTTGTAAACGTTACGGTACCTAAAGCGCCCCCTACTGGTGTTGGGGAGTCGTCTCCTGCTGATAGAAATAAGACACGTCACGTTCAGGCTCATGCGACTTTGGAGCTCAGAACATGGGGATTCGGGGAATTATTCAGGACAGGCAGAATCTTTTCACAATGGTATGCAAGCACCTCATATTAGGATTGAACTAAACAATATAGACATATTTGACACAAAAGAACCATTTATACGTATTCATAGCCACTCCAAAGTGAAATATGGGCTTGGTCATGTCCGACGTAAAGGTGGGTCTGTCATATTCAATGGTCGGGCGGTGAAGGGTGCTTCTTAGGCTATAGAGATTGTACTTATGGTAATTTTTTACGCGCGTTTTGTTTAATCTGCGCAATTAAAAAATATTTGCACAACGTTAAAATAAAAAAATAAAAAAACGATATTGCGCAAATATTTTAAAATTGCGCAACGGATCCTTGCGCGAACCACTTTTCGCCTACCGGTATATCTGATTTTCGTTCCACAAAGCTCAACCGCACACAATTAAATTAATAATTAATTGTAAATTCCATATGATGATTCCTGTTAACTTTTGTCGAACTTTCGCAGCTTCTGGGGCAGAAGTCTAGGCGTCACAATGAAACTTTTCGTGTCAAACTAATTTATTTGTACCGTACTGGTATTTTGCCTCGTGTTATCCATATTTTATCAATTATGTTAAGGTCAGTTCAATTAATCCCTTCAGACTAAACATGCGATAGTGTGAACGAAATGTGCAAAAATTTATTAGAACTAGATAAAATAGCCCTCTGCTGAAAAGAAATTCAATATGAATAGTTTGCTTGAGCGATTTTGAAAAGTGTTTCTAGCGCGAATTTGAAAATGCTCGTGCTATTTTAAAATACTTGCGCGATCTTGAAATTTTAAAAACGCGCAGCGCAATGTCATATTTCACAAGAATTATATTTTAATCCAGGGAAATATTTTGAACTGGGATGCTTCAATGTAATATTTTGAGCTGAGATGTTTTCATCTAATATATATCAGTACCGGTACTGTTCCAGTACTGCAATGTGTCAGAACTGTAAAATTTCAGTGCTGTTATATTTCAGTATACTCTTTCGGTATCCGTACTTTGGCGGAAATAGGCTGAAACATAATTGAGAATATGTTATTCGCAGAAAGCAAACATTTTTAAGTTGGCCTGAATGGCAAGTCCCAATTTCCATAGCACGCAAGCAGACCAAAACTCGTAATCAATGGCCAGTTCCCACTATAGTTCAAGTTAATCCCTGGACAATGCTGTCTGGCCCAGTTGTCGGCGACACTGGTGCACAACATGTGGCCAACCGTGATCTAGGGTTGTTTTCGTGACCTCTCCCCTATATTTATAAAATGGAGTGAGTTTTTCAACTGATGATAACTGGTATATTTTCGACCTGAGATTGTCAGGCTTATCATAAATGTAAGCGAACAACCCAAAGATCACGACGGCTACACTTGGGCAAGACAGCATTGTCCAGCGATTAACTAGTTCAATATTGGGAATTGGCCATTGAATTATTCAGGCGCGGCGAAGCAATTTAACATCGGGGGGGCGGGGGCAAAAGTTGGGGGTGTCCCCCTTCCGAGATGCGGGGTGTCCGTGGGGCGTCCCCCGGGAAATTTTTAAAATTTGCCCTTCATTTTAGGCTCTTTGTCGCATTTTCAGAGAAGATTTTAGGATGAAAAGTTTCACAATTTCCGTCTTCCTCACTCTTTCACAGAGGCAAAAAAAAAAAAAAAAAAAAAAATTCAATCAATAAAAAATCTTCCTCAAATATTGTTCAGATGAAACCCTCTTCTGGTCAGTGTAAGTGAAAGTCAACTTCTAACACCTCTGCAAGAAAATGTCAGTTCAATAATGCGTACATTTGCTGAGTGAGTTAATAGGATTTATCGTCGATTTCAACAATATTTCAGCCATATCTCGACGAACCAACTAAGCACCACCAAGCAAAGTTGCGTTTCTGTTGGTTCAATTTCAAGTTGGTTTGATTATCAATATACGAGTTGTCGGAGCATTTCCATCATATAGCTCTCTAGATTTATATCTAATACCGCTTATGGCGGTGCTAGGGGCCGTTATCCAAGTTGCCACATGAACAGGTACAATAAAAGCGTATCGGACCCGGAGATACAACACATATCACTAATCGTTAGATTCTTGGTATGTGCTTTAGAATAGGTTAACCAGAAGACTACTGGGAAGTCATGTGGCTCTAGTATGTCGGCACCTCTTCCACTTCCCTTATATGTGTTGTAATGCATATTGTTGAACATTGCATCGATGCCAAGCTGAATTATTTGAAGTTGTGAGTGCCAAATGCGGCAATTTCGGGACTAATTTAAGTTTTTATCGAAAAAGAGAGGCGGATATCACATGGAACTGCATAATTCATGAAGACTTTGCTGGAGTTAACACTAAATCAGGATGAACAAACACTGAGAAGAAGTTGGCACTTTGCATGAAACTGCAATTTAAAACCAGTCGCGATAAATTTGGACCCGCGAAGTAAGAAAAGTAGTGGGGGGGGAGGTGGGGGGGGGGGGGTAAGAAACATTTAGAGATTTTAGATGCTAAGCTTCTCTACTAATTTTCGACCTATTTCGAGGATCTTCAGCTGTAATTATTTTGGGGCAAAGTGATAAAAAGAGTTAGTACACGGGTGGGGGGCAATAATTACATTGCCAACTATGTTTTTCTCTCTTTTTTTTCAAAAGCCCTCCCCGAACCCATGCTGGGTACACTTCATTAATTGTTTTCTGTGTCCACAAACTATTCTATCAAGTGAGTTGTATGAATCCAATCCAATCTCTGGTTGGTGTGGATTTGAGTAACCGATAGGTTTAATATCTCGGTTACCAGTCAGAATCTGATATGTAACCGAACAGTAGCCATTAAAAGTAACCGATGAGCTTCTTGCAGCATAAAATTACTCCTTCTCAAACTTAAGTAGTATCAACATCTAACTTTTGAGTTTAACTGTGGAATAAATACTCAGAACGTGATCATTCACGGACAATTCTATTGGTTAACATTGAAATGTAATGTGGAATATATTCAGTACCGTAAAGAAATAACTGAACAGTAACTGAACAGTGACATATCAGTAACCTAGCAGTAACCTAACAGTAACCTAGCAGTAATCCAACAGTGACCTAGCAGTAACCTATCAGTAACATACAGGTTACCAGTTAGTAGCTGAACAGTAACCGATAGATTTAATATCTTGATTACCAGTCAGAAACTGATATGTAACTGAACAGTAGCCATTCAACATGCAACCTTTAGGTTACTGATCAGTAACTGAATGGTAACAGAACAGTAACTGAAGAGGAACCTATCAGTAAATATATAGGTTACCAATCAGTAGCTGAACAGTAACTTATCAGTTTAAGGTCTTAGTTGCCAGTCAGTAACTGAGCTGTAACTGAACAGTAACCTATCAACTTGTAACCTTTAGAGTACTGAACAGTAACTTAATGGTAACCTAGCAGTAACATGTTGGTAACTGCCTGGTCACAACCGATTTGTCACCTATCAGCAACCTATCAGTTACTTACCAGTCACAACTTCACAGTACTGCAAAGTTTGAATTCGAGCGGTTACCAACCAGTTACTCAATAGATACTGATCAGTAACTGAAAGGAAACCAATGTAACGACAATAATGGTAACTGGTAGGTAACTGCACAGTACTGTTCAGTCAGAACTTTACAGTACTGAGATGTAATGTTGGTTCAGTTACCTAACAGTAACTCATAGGTCACCTGTAGGTAACCAAACGGTAACTGCACCGACATTATATACCAGTACTTCACGGTGAAATTTTGCCTGTGTATCATATTGGGATCATTTGGGGCCTATCTGCATAACCTCCCGAGCAGAGGATCACGGGTAAATGCACGGGTAATTTATCATGCATTTTTGTTTTTAAATTACATGAATAAAATTTTCGCAAAATTTGATTATAAAATCGACCAAGAAAGGTACTTTTTGGAAAATGACGTCACTGTGACGTCAGGAAAGCGGCCACCTTGGATTTTTCTTTTACATTTTCTTGTACAGGTTGACGGAAAGGTATAGTGTGGTAAGTTTCAGTCCCTTTACCTCAAGGGATAAGAAAAATAGTTAGTAGTTAGTGGGGGGGGGGGGGCAGGACTGGACAGGTCCTAAACATCCCAGGCCCGATAAGCTTAACACAGAATTTCTTTAGATTAACGGCGGAAACCTTTAAACGGCGAAGTAAAGCTAGCAACCGCAGTGTGAAGGTTACTCCGCGGTTTAAAGGTTACTCCGCGGTTTAAACGGTGTAAACGTTTCCAAGAGTTTTGTTTGGTTTTCGTTGAAAAAAAACACGATAATGTCATTTATGATGACGTTAGTAGAAATGACAAAAATGTAAACAAAACCTGTGATAAACTGAAATCTGTTTGTAGAAAATAGCCGAGAATCAAGAACATCTCCAAGAAATGCAGAAAATGTAATAAAAAAAAGTAAAAAAAAAAATGTCGATGTCCCCTATATGTCACCCTAATTCTTGACTGTCCCCTATGGACCACCGTTATCCAGTCTTGGATTGAATAGGTAAATATACCCTGTGTTTGGCATGAATACACCATTAGTTTGCGAGCGCCTTAGGTTAAACTTCCGGTAATGTATACATATTAGCCATAAATGAAGTCTACAAAATATATTAATTGCGACTCACTTTTCGCATTTCTATGTAAATGAGCTATACCAAAAAAAGAATAGTATCTCGCTTAAACAATCAAAGATAAAACTCATAATAAATATATTCACTTTCAATGATCAAAACAACGGAATTTTGTTGGCATACTGCTATACCTGATAATTCCTTTGAGCAGCTCGACGTATGGAACGTTTCTCTTGCTGACTTTTCTCGGCTTCGTATACTTGTCGATATTGTTGGCCAAATATCGCAGAATATCGCCAGGATCTAAGGATGCCATGGGTCAGGTCTGACTGTGGGCAGCTATATGTGGAGGTCAGCTTTTATACACAACCTGATCAGATTCTCAAAATAATCCATTAATTTCGCAAGTGTGCCATATATGAATGCAGTAATCAGAAGCATGTAGATGTCGTGGCAATTTTTATTTTGCATTTATGTTATGTTTTATTTATTTGATGATTTTTTTTATACCAGGTGCGCCCCTTTACGGTTAATGTGAAGACAAATTAAACCTTATATTTTATGGTATCCCCCTATGCAAACAAATGACCAGGTCCTACTTCAAGAACGACGAGTCAGCTTGAAATGTCCGGAGAGATCGTTCACGATATCCCGCATTCGGAAGATACGGACCGAATATGAAAAGAAATATTCTAATTTCGCCCTGACTATGTGAGAAGTCGTCAGTAGTATCAGCGGACAAGCCTGGTCATTTTAGAGTAACATTGATTATAACAATAATAGAGATCTCCGACATGACAATTCCTCAGTATTTAATGATGTCAGAAACGTGATATACATTTTCATTACATATCTCAATATCTCGTGTTTTCGCAACATTCACAAAAGCACATGCGTGTGAAAATTAACCCAGCGCGGATAGAAGGATTCATAGTACTTGTATACGGTGTTTTGACATACTTGAAGATGTACGGCGGCAAATATACGACATGCTATTTTTCCAGTTTGCGTATTTTTTTTTAGTTCTAGGTTTGCTTATTTTGGTTTAGTTTTCACTCGGATGAAAACTTTCCAGTCACCTGGGTGAAAACGTTTTCACCGGGGCGAGAATATTTTCACCTGGTTGAAAACAGAATTTCACTTGGGTAAAAACAGGTTTCCACCAAAGTGATAACGTTTGCGGCCAGGTGAAAACCTTCTCACCCCAGTGAAAAAGGTTTTCAATCGGATGAAACCAAAGAAGCCATATATGGGCCACCGTAAAGATGTATATTGACTTAAATACATAAAAGTTTTCCTAAAAATATATATTTAACAAAAATGCGACGGTACAACTTTACAAGACGTACATGCGAAATGCAGAAAATCAAACATTTTCTTCAACTGACCCCGACTAGGATCGAACCAACAATCTTACCTTCTGCTGTTCTGTCCACCGTCCATGCCACCGATTTGCTGGCCGAACCTCTGTTCAGAATTTCTAGTCTTTACTATTCCTTTACTTTCATATATAGGTCAACCGGACTCTGAGGTATGCCGGACTCTGAGGACTTCCATAGCTGTGGAAGCGCCCATAGTCCGCTAGATACCATGGTCCGGGCCCTATATATATATGAGAAAGGACATTCCCGTCTAGATTTCAGTGACCCGGACACCAACGATATCAGGACCCTGGTTTCTGCTGATAGGGGGACAACTGTTTCCGAGGGAGGACTTTAGTATCTGGATCTGGGTGCCCTTCGGGCACCCAGATCCAGATACCATGGTCCCCGGACCCTCATATCTGGCGGACCACGGTTGCTTCCACACCGGGTAGGTCTGTATGTTGGCCCATACTTGCTCAGTGGATAGGTCTATGCTGGAAAATTTACTCCTGGGCATTGCGATATGGGTTGTGGGATCTTGTTTTTCACGTCTCACCACGTAGAACACGATGGGCGGGGTCCCGAAGCTAAGCGGTGAAATTTTTCGAAAGGTTTACGGAGGCCGGGATAGGCCCATAGGCCTACTGGCTCAGTGGATAGGTCCATACTGGACAATTCGCATATGTTCATTGTGATATGGGTTGTGGGATCTTGTTTTTCACGTCCCACCACGTAAAACACGATGGGAGGGGTCTTGAAAATAAGCGGTGAATTTTTTTTGAAAAGTACAGATACCGGATAGGTCTGTATATTGGTCCATACTAGCTCAGTGGATAGGTCCATACTGGGAAATTTACTCCTGGACATTGCGATATGGGTTGTGTGATCTTGTTTTTCCCGTCTCGTCAAGTATAACACGATGGGCGGGGTCCCGAAGCTAAGCGGTGAAATTTGTTTAAAAAAGTCACTGCGCGTTTGTGTAGTGGGTAAATAGTGCAGGATAGACGTTTTGGGGTCTAGGTGAGCCCCTAATGGTCCGATGGTGTCGTATGAGCTCATATTTTGAAGTAGAGGAGCATCCGACTGGACTAATGTATCGTCCGTTTTCGTTATTCTGCGCATGCACAATCTGGTCGTAGTATAGAAAACAGACATTCTGGGGGTGCGCAGGGGTGTGTTTGGGGTAGAAATGGACCACTATTGGTCCAAATGAGTCGTGGGATGTGTCAAAGTGAAGCTTTTGTGAGATGGAGTCAGAATGGCCTGCTTTTTATTCGAAGTCGCGTCAATCTGCACATGCGTATTTGGGTGTAGTAAGTGAGGTGGTCATTTTGGGGGTACGTGGGGGTGTGTTTTGGGTAGATAGGGACCATCCTTGGTCCGAATGCGTCGTGTGTCATTTTGTAGCTCTCGGGGTGTAGATCCCGACTTGTGGCGTGTCCACGTCATATGTGACATCATTGGTGACGTCATCAGTAGAAGTATTAGTGAAAGCGGGCATTTTGGGTTGTGTATGAAAGCGTTTGGGGTAGAGATGGACAACCCTGGTCCGAATGCGTCGTGTGAGGCGCCACCTTGTATCAACGCCTGCCAACGTCAACCTTAACGCTTCAAGGCCCTGGTGAATAAGCCCTGAGGGGGCCCTCCACAGTTTCGTAGTAATGGCCCCGGTCTAATTTCATAATACGATAGACTGCCCTTGTTCTGCTACATCATAATTCTTCTTGTATTCTTAATAGCTTATATCTATAATATCATCTTATTCAGCATTATCAACGCTGCAAACGAGTACGTACAGATCGAGTGCTGGCTTCGTCACACGCTGATCGGGATCATGGAGTAAATTTTGTCCTGCCTCAGTTATGCCCCTTGGGTGTGCCTAAAAATCGGGACTCATTTACGGGAAGAAAATCTGACAAAAAACGGGCAGGTTGACACCCACTTTTGTTTGCCTTTTTAAGTTGAGACCGGATCAGGGAACGTGATTAAGAATTTTATTTGAAATCGCTCTTACAGATTTTTCTGGAAATTAAGCCGAATTTGACCATTTTTCGACATTTTTAAGGGATTTTCTAGGAAAAATGAAGCAAGCATGAAGGAGAATGTTCGAGTTTAATTTGTCTGTAACATAGCAGTGCTATATCTTAAAATATTAGTTTCATCATGCTCTTTCAGAAAATATATACATATAAGTCATTTGGGTTGAAGGTTTTACGACAACTGGTGGCCGAAAAACGGACCCATAGTCTATTCCATGCAAAATGGAAAAATCTCTGGAGTGCACCCTGAAGCTCTGATTTTCTAGATAGTCCATGAAATCGACACTAATTCATCGGAATGCGGTGACACTCCTCAACGCCTGACGTTACGCCTTAATCCTATCTGGCCTGGGCTTTTTGGGACCCGTCCTGGCCTGGAGTGGGGAACCGAAACGGACCCCCAAATTATTTGTCTTACCCTTGAGCTTGTGAGCTGAAACTTACCACACTATACCCTTGAGTCAAACTGCAACAGAAAATGTAAAACAATCCAAGATGACCGCTTTGATGACGTCACAGTGACGTCATTTTCAAAAACGACATTTTTGGTAGATTTTTTCGGTCAGATTTTCCGAATTTTTAATTTATGCAATTTCTCCGCAAAAACAGCTTGATGAATTAGTAAATATTTATGTGATTTGAAATAAAATAGTTTTTGCCCACTTTTCATCGCAGAAAAGCAGAAATTTTGAAGAAATATGACAAAAACATCATCTTTCTGGGACCCCACATGGTCGCCATCTTGAATTTTCCCATGATCCTTCCCTCGGGGGTCATGCAAATAGGCTCAAAATGACCCCAATATGATAAACTATAAAGTCACGAAGTTTCAGCTTTTCAGGTCATGCGAATAGGCTCAAAATGACCCCAATATGATAAAATATAAAGTCACGAAGTTTCAGCTCTCTATTTCTTGTCGTTCCGGAGATAGCGCAGAAAGTTTGGCAGGGCGGAGATTCGACCCCCCCCCCCCTATGCCAGGTAGGGTTAACGCCCATGATGTAGACCGGTGAGAGAACAACAACAACAACAAGGATGACAGGCCAATCATTTTATTATCCCCTCCAGTACATCAAACCCAAACTGGGTGAGCTGTGTTGGGTATGTTTACAATACAAGCAGCCTCTTGTTCAATCAGAGGCAGCCTTTTGGCGCTGCATCTGTCATATTCGTTCATGTCCGTTAGATGAATTCTCGGTTGCTCTTGTCCAATCAGAAGTCCCCATTTTAGAAAGTTCCATCTTCGGCCATGTTCGCTCTGATCCGTGTGTTCTAATCGTCGTCGGGCAGGCCAGGATACCGTTGTGGCAACATATTCTCAAATAGTTGTTTGCGCATTCTGAGTATCTATCAGTGCATGGATGAATACATTCATCCGATGGGGTGGTCGGTCAGTTTGGTAACGAAAAACGTGACATTGGCCACCCTCTCTACGACCCGTTGGATGTTGGGGCTTTGTTGTTGGGCCCATTCCAACACATCCAGTTGGTCCACTTGATTCCGCACGGGCTCTACCGACGCCCTATCCGTGATGGTAAACGTTTGGTCAAATAGCGGGATGTTAGTGATCGGGTAAAAGTATCGGACTTGGTCTGTCTCCTTATGCTGCAGCACATAACCAAACGCCAGATTCGAATTCAAGGACGTAGTTTGATCGTTGAAGATGGCTTCCACGTACTTGAAGATGTTTAGTAGCAGGCGATGATCGTCGGATCATAAACCAATGGTCCCTGTAGATGTCACTTAATGGATGGGCGTCCGGTAAGTGTTCACTGGGGGCATCCACTGGATCTTCCTGGAAATGCTCGAAGTCGTCAGTCGTCAGTCACCGGTGTCCGGCTTGATATCTTCGACTATAGGCACAAGCAAACTGGGCATGGGCTCGGTGCTCGGCAAGTGTTGGGTGGGTGGTGTCTCCGTACGTTTCATCTCCCTGGGCTCCTCTTCAGTGGGAGTAACCTTCCTGGGCTCCTCTTCAGTGGGAGTGACCTTCCTGGGCTCCTCTTCAGTGGAAAGTGGTCGCCCATGCCGTGGTGATGGACAATGAGTCAAACGCTGATGCCGTCTTAACTGATTGAGCCGTTGAAGAGTTGACCACATTCATTACGTTGTTCCGTCGCGCCCTCGTAGAGTGAGCGCTCGTGGCGCCGTAAATCATCTTCCCTATTAAATGATCGTGCGCAGGTTATAGAAGTATACCGTGCGCCCTTGTGGATGGAGGACTCGTGCCGTCGCAAATCTTCGGGGCCACTAAATGGCTTTAGGTAGGTCAAACAAGAGAACATGTCGGCTGCGTATCAGAAAATGTTGAACATTCCCACCTACCGCCTCTTTTATAAGCCCGCAGCCCGCAAGAACCGTCCTACGTTGTTCTACCCAACAATCAGCTCATCGCTGCCCTGTACACTCGGGTGCGTTCTTGTGACATGTCTAGCATTGCGTTATACAATATATTTCCTTTATTATACAATATCTGCCCTGTATTATACCATATTTACCCTCTATTATACAATAGCTCTCCTGTATTATACCATATCTGTCCAGTATTATACAATATCTGTCCTGTATTATACCATATCTGTGCTGTATTATACAATATCTGTCCTGTATTATAGAATATCTGTCCTGTATTATACCAAATATGTTCTGTGTTATATCTTATCTGTGCTGTATTATACCATATGTCCTGCATTGTACCATATATGTCCTGTACTATACAATATATGTTCTGTATTATACAATATTTGTCCTCTATTATACCATATCTGTCATGCATTATACCATATTTTTCCTGTATTATACCATATCTGTCCTGCATTATTCTAAATCTGTGCTGTATTATACAATATTTGTTCTCTATTATATCATATCTCTCATGCATTATACCACATCTGTCCTGTATTATACAATACCCATGTCCTGTTTGCTTGTGTCTACAGTCGAGGAGGGCCTAGATATCCAGCCGGACACCGGTGATACTGTTCCACATACGCCTGACGACATCAAATGGATGCCCCCAGTGATCTCTTACCCGACGCCCATCCATTAAGTGACATTTACAGGGACCATTGGTTCATGATCCGTCGATGTTTCCACCTTCATCGCCCGCTACTAGACATCTACGATTTCCGATTGGAAAACCTGTCTCGGCCCTTCAAGCACGTGGAAGCCTACTTCAACGATCAAACCACGGCCTTGAAGTTGAATCTGGCGTTTGGTTATGTACTGCAGCATAACGAGACAGACCAAGTCCGATAATTTTACTCGAGCAGTGACATCCGGGTATTTGACCTACCGTTTACCATCACGGATAGGGCATTTCTAGAGACCGTGCCCGACCAAGTGGACCAATTGGATGTGTCAGAATGGGCCCAAGAACAACGCCCCAACACCCAATGGGTCGTAGAGAGGCTGACCAATGTCACGTGTTTTGTTACCAAGCTGACCGACCACCCCATCGGATGAATGTATTCACCCATGCACTGATAGATACTCAGAATGCGCAAACAACTATTTGAGGATATGTTGCCTCAACGGTATTCTGACCTGTCCGACGACGATTAGAACAAACGGATCAGAGCGAACATGGCCGAAGATGGAACTTTCTGAAATGGCGACTTCTGATTGGGCAAGAGTTGCCGAGAATACATCTAACGAAAGAAAGAATACGACAGATGCAGCGCCAAATGGTGGCCTCTGATTACTTGAGGCTACTTGTATTATAAACATACCCAACGCAGTTCCCCCAGCTTGGGTATGATATACTGGAGGCGATAATAAAATGATTGATCTGTCATCATAGTTGTTGCTGTTTTTCTCTCACCGGTCTACATCATGGTCGTTAAGTCGTAACGACAGGCACTGACAGGCGTCACCGCATTTCGATGAATTAGTGTCAATTTCATGGACTATCTTGAAAATCAGAGCTTCAGGGCTAATTCACCAGGGCGTTGAAGCGTTCAGCAGGCGTTGATACTCCTCACATGACCCATTCGGACCACGGATGGTCCATCTCTACCCCAAACGCTTTCCTACACAACCCAAAATGTTCGCTTTCGCTAATAATTCTACTGATCACGTCACCAATGACGTCACAGATCACGTGGACATGCCTCAAATGGTGGTCTACATACCGACAGCTACACAATGACACCCCACGCGACGCATTCGGACCAAGGATGGTCCCTCTCTACCCCAAACCCAACCCCACGCACCAACAAAATGACCACTTTACTTACTACACCCAAATGCGCATGTGCAGATTGACGCGACTTGCAATAAAAAAACACGCCATTCTGACTCTACCCAACAAAAGCTTTACTTTGACGCCTCCCACGACTCATTTGGACCAATAGTGGTCCATCTCTACCCCAAACACACCTCAGGCACCCCCAGAATGTCTGCTTTCTATATAACTACCAGACTGCGCATGCGCAGAATAATGAAAACGGACGATAAATTAGTCCAGACGGATGCTCCTCCACGAGAGCTTGAAACTAAGACCTTATACGACACCATCGGACCACTAGGGGCTCACCTAGACCCCAAACGTCCACCCAGTACTATTTGCCCACTACGCATGCGCGCAGTATCTTTTTCAAAAAAATTCACCGCTTAGCTTCGCCCATCGTGTTCTACGTGGTGAGACGTGAAAAACAAGATCCCACAACCTATATCGCAATGTCCAGGAGTATATTTCCCAGTATGGACCTATCCACTGAGCCAGTATGGGCCAATATTATGGTGTTCCATTTCGGCCATTTTTACGTTTTGGGGTCTAGGTGAGCCCGTAATGGTCCGATGGTGTCGTATGAGGTCATATTTTGAAGTAGAGGAGCATCCGACTGGACTAATGTATCGTCCGTTTTCGTTATTCTGCGCATCCACAATCTGGTCGTAGTATAGAAAACAGACATTCTGGGGGTGCGCAGGGGTGTGCTTGGGGTAGAAATGGACCACTATTGGTCCAAATGAGTCGTGGGATGTGTCAAAGTGAAGCTTTTGTGAGATGGAGTCAGAATGGCCTGCTTTTTATTCGAAGTCGCGTCAATCTACGCATGCGCATTTGGGTGTAGTAAGTGAGGTGGTCATTTTGGGGATACGTGGGGGTGTGTTTTGGGTAGAGAGGGACCATCCTTGGTCCGAATGCGTCGTGTGGGGTGTCATTTTGTAGCTGTCGGGGTGTAGACCCCGACTTGTGGCGTGTCCACGTCATCTGTGACATCATTGGTGACGTCATCAGTAGAAGTATTAGTGAAAGCGGGCATTTTGGGGTGTGTATGAAAGCGTTTGGGATAGAGATGGACAACCCTGGTCCGAATGCGTCGTGTGAGGCGCCGCCTTGTATCAACGCCTGCCAAAGTCAACCTTAACGCTTCAAGGCCCTGGTGAGTAAGCCCTGAGGGGTTCCTCCACAGTTTCGTAGTAATGGCCCAGGTCTAATTTAATAATACGATAGATTGCCCTTGTTCTGCTACATCATAATTCTTCTTGTATTCTTAATAGCTTATATCTATAATATCATCCTATTCAGCATTATCAACGCTGCAAACGACTACGTACAGATCGAGTGCTGGCTTCGTCACACGCTGATCGGGATCATGGAGTAAATTTTGTCCTGCCTCAGTTATGCCCCTTGGGTGTGCCTAAAAATCGGGACTCATTTACGGGAAGAAAATCTGACAAAAAACGGGCAGGTTGACACCCACTTTTGTTTGCCTTTTTAAGTTGAGACCGGATCAGGGAACGTGATTAAGAAGTTTAATTGAAATCGCTCTTACAGATTTTTCTGAAAATTAAGCCGAATTTGACCATTTTTCGACATTTTTAAGGGATTTTCTAGGAAAAATGAAGCAAGCATGAAGGAGTTTAATTTGTCTGTAACATAGCAGTGCTATATCTTAAAATATTAGTTTCATCATGCTCTTTCAGAAAATATATACATATAAGTCATTTGGGTTGAAGGTTTTACGACAACTGGTGACCGAAAAACGGACCCATAGTCTATTCCATACAAAATGGAAAAATCTCTGGAGTGCACCCTGAAGCTCTGATTTTCTAGATAGTCCATGAAATCGACACTAATTCATCGAAATGCGGTGACACCCCTCAACGCCTGTCGTTACGCCTTAATCCTATCTGGCCTGGGCTTTTTGAGACCTGTCGTGGCCTGGAGTGGGGAACCGAAACGGACTCCCAAATTATTTGTCTTACCCTTGAGCTTGTGAGCTGAAACTTACCACACTATACCCTTGAGTCAAACTCCAACAGAACATGTAGAATAATCCAAGATGACCGCTTTGATGACGTCATTTCCAAAAACGACATTTTTGGTAGATTTTTTCTGTCAGATTTTCCGAATTTTTAATTTATGCAATTTCTCCGCAAAAACAGCTTGATGAATTAGTAAATATTTATGTGACGTGAAATAAAATAGTTTTTGCCCACTTTTCATCGCAGAAAAGCAGAAATTTTGAAGAAATATGACAAAAACATCATCTTTCTGGGACCCAACAGGGTCGCCATCTTGAATTTTCCCATGATCCTTCCCTCGGGGGTCATGCAAATAGGCTCAAAAATGACCCCAATATGATAAAATATAAAGTCACGAAGTTTCAGCTCTCTATTTTTTTGTCGTTCCGGAGATAGCGCAGAAAGTTTGGGAGGGCGGAGATTTCGCCCCCCCCCCCCTATGCCAGGCAGAGTTAATGCCCATGATGTAGACCGGTAAGAGAACAACAACAACAAGGATGACAGGCCAATCATTTTATTATCCCCTCCAGTACATCAAACCCAAACTGGGTGAGCTGTGTTGGGTATGTTTACAATACAAGCAGCCTCTTGTCCAATCAGAGGCAGCCTTTTGGTGCTGCATCTGTCATATTCGTTCATGTCCGTTAGATGAATTCTCGGTTGCTCTTGTCCAACCAGAAGTACCCCAGTTCCATCTTCGGCCATGTTCGCTCTGATCCGTTTGTTCTAATCGTCGTCGAGCAGGCCAGGATACCGTTGTGGCAACATATTCTCGAATAGTTGTTTGCGCATTCTGAGTATCTATCAGTGCATGGATGAATACATTCATCCGATGGGGTGGTCGGTCAGTTTGGTAACGAAAAACGTGACATTGGTCACCATCTCTACGACCCGTTGGGTGTTGGGGCTTTGTTGTTGGGCCCATCCCAACACATCCAATTGGTCCACTTGATCCCGCACGGGCTCTACCGACGCCCTATCCGTGATGGTAAACGGTTGGTCAAATAGCGGGATGTTCGTGATCGGGTAAAAGTATCGGACTTGGTCTGTCTCCTTATGCTGCAGCACAAAACCAAACGCCAGATTCGAATTCAAGGCCGTAGTTTGATCGTTGAAGATGGCTTCCACGTACTTGAAGATGTTTAGTAGCAGGCGATGACGGTGGAAACATCGTCGGATCATAAACCAATGGTCCCTGTAGATGTCACTTAATGGATGGGCGTCCGGTAAGTGTTCACTGGGGGCATCCACTGGATCTTCCTGGAAATGCTTGAAGTCGTCAGTCGTCAGTCACCGGTGTCCGGCTTGATATCTTCGACTATAGGCACAAGCAAACTGGGCATGGGCTCGGTGCTCGGCAAGTGTTGGGTGGGTGGTGTCTCCGTACGTTTCATCTCCCTGGGCTCCTCTTCAGTGGGAGTAACCTTCCTGGGCTCCTCTTCAGTGGGAGTGACCTTCCTGGGCTCCTCTTCAATGGAAAGTGGTCGCCCATGCCGTGGTGATGGACAATGAGTCAAACGCTGATGCCGTCTTAACTGATTGAGCCGTTGAAGAGTTGACCACATTCATTACGTTGTTCCGTCGCGCCCTCGTAGAGTGAGCGCTCGTGGCGCCGTAAATCATCTTCCCTATTAAATGATTGGGCGCAGGTTATAGAAGTATACCGTGCGCCCTTGTGGATGGAGGACTCGTGCCGTCGCAAATCTTCGGGGCCACTAAATGGCTTTAGGTAGGTCAAACAAGAGAACATGTCGGCTGCGTATCAGAAAATGTTGAACATTCCCACCTACCGCCTCTTTTATAAGCCCGCAGCCCGCAAGAACCGTCCTACGTTGTTCTTCCCAACAATCAGCTCATCGCTGCCCTGTACACTCGGGTGCGTTCTTGTGACATGTCTAGCATTGCGTTATACAATATATTTCCTATATTATACAATATCTGCCCTGTATTATACCATATTTGCCCTCTATTATACAATAGCTCTCCTGTATTATACCATATCTGTCCAGTATTATACAATATCTGTTCTGTATTATACCATATCTGTGCTGTATTATACAATATCTGTCCTGTATTATAGAATATCTGTCCTGTATTTATACCAAATGTGTTCTGTGTTATATCTTATCTGTGCTGTATTATACCATATGTCCTGTATTGTACCATATATGTCCTGTACTATACAATAAATGTTCTGTATTATACAATATTTGTCCTCTATTACACCATATCTGTCATGCATTATACCATATCTTTCCTGTATTATACCATATCTGTCCTGCATTATACTAAATCTGTGCTGTATTATACAATATTTGTCCTCTGTTATACCATATCTCTCATGCATTATACCACATCTGTCCTGTATTGTACCATATTTGTCCTGTATTATACAATACCCATGTCCAGTTTGCTTGTGTCTACAGTCGAGGAGGGCCTAGATATCAAGCCGGACAGCGGTGATACTGTTCCACATGCGTTTGACGACATCGAGCATTTAGGAAGATCCAGTGGATGCCCCCAGTGATCTCTTACCGGACGCCCATCCATTAAGTGACATTCACAGGGACCATTGGTTCATGATCCGTCGATTTTTCCACCGACATCGCCCGCTACTAGACATCTACAATTTCCGGTTAGAGGACCTGTCTCGGCTCTTCAAGTACGTGGAAGCCATCTTCAACGATCAAACTACGGCCTTGAAGTTGAATCTGGCGTTTGGTTATGTGCTGCAGCATAAGGAGACAGACCAAATCCGATACTTTTACCCGAGCAGTAACATCCGGGTATTTGACCTACCGTTTACCATCACGGATAGGGCATCGCTAGAGACCGTGCTGGACCAAGTGGACCAATTGGATGTGTTGGAATGGGCCCAACAACAACGCCCCAACACCCAATGGGTCGTAGAGAGGGTGACCAATGTCACGTTTTTCGTTACCAAGCTGACCGACCACCCCATCGGATGAATGTATTCACCCATGCACTGATAGATACTCAGAATGCGCAAACAACTATTTGAGGATATGTTGCCTCAACGGTATTCTGACCTGTCCGACGACGATTAGAACAAACGGATCAGAGCGAACATGGCCGAAGATGGAACTTTCTGAAATGGCGACTTCTGATTGGACAAGAGCTGCCGAGAATACATCTAACGAAAGAAAGAATACGACAGATGCAGCGCCAAATGGTGGCCTCTGATTACTTGAGGATACTTGTATTATAAACATACCCAACGCAGTTCCCCCAGCTTGGGTATGATATACTGGAGGCGATAATAAAATGATTGATCTGTCATCATAGTTGTTGCTGTTTTTCTCTCACCGGTCTACATCATGGTCGTTAAGTCGTAACGACAGGCACTGACAGGCGTCACCGCATTTCGATGAATTAGTGTCAATTTCATGGACTATCTTGAAAATCAGAGTTTCAGGGCTAATTCACCAGGGCGTTGAAGCGTTCAGCAGGCGTTGATATTCCTCACATGACCCATTCGGACCACGGATGGTCCATCTCTACCACAAACGCTTTCCTGCACACCCCAAAATGTCCGCTTTCGCTAATAATTCTACTGATCACGTCACCAATGACGTCACAGATCACGTGGACATGCCTCAAATGGTGGTCTACTTACCGACAGCTACACAATGCCACCCCACGCGACGCATTCGGACCAAGGATGGTCCCTCTCTACCCCAAACACAACCCCACGCACCAACAAAATGACCACTTTACTTACTACACCCAAATGCGCATGTGCAGATTGACGCGACTTGCAATAAAAAAACACGCCATTCTGACTCTACCCTACAAAAGCTTTACTTTGACGCCTCCCACGACTCATTTGGACCAATAGTGGTCCATCTCTACCCCAAACACACCTCACACACCCCCAGAATGTCTGCTACAGAATGTCTGTAACTACCAGACTGCGCATGCGCAGAATAATGAAAACGGACGATAAATTAGTCCAGACGGGTGCTCCTCCACGAGAGCTTGAAACTAAGACCTTATACGACACCATCGGATCACTAGGGGCTCACCTAGACCCCAAACGTCCACCCAGTACTATTTGCCCACTACGCATGCGCTCAGTATCTTTTTCAAAAAAATTCACCGCTTAGGTTCGCCCATCGTGTTCTACGTGGTGAGACGTGAAAAACAAGATCCCACAACCTATATCGCAATGTCCAGGAGTATATTTCCCAGTATGGACCTATCCACTGAGCCAGTATGGGCCAATATTATGGTGTTCCATTTCGGCCATTTTTGCGTCGCGCGTCGCAGGCGACGGGAAGGGCGACGTCGCCCACGACGTCGCCCTTCCCGTCGCCCTTCCCGCCGCGTTCTTATAATGTGAAGAGATATAACGCGACGCGACGTCGGCCTTTTTAAACGCGACGTCGCCCACGATGTCGACCGCGACGTCGCCCTTCCCGTCGGCGTAAATTAATAATGCTTATCCTGCATTATCGTATAGCTTTTAAACGGTGTTAAATATTAGTCCATGCTTGGAATGATACCTGTTATGAAACTATCTCTCGGAAAATCTGTAACTCGCTGTGTTGTACTGTGCACATTATATTTTCGCTTCCGAAAGATATGCGCAACAACCACATCCGTACACGCGTGGATGTGTGTTTGGCTTTTATGTGTGCTTCTATGTGTTTGTGTGTTTTCATTTTTCAGATATCCTTACAGTATACCTCCTTATGTTACTACATTGACCAGGGCGTTGAAAATATCCTTTTATTTACTGCTG
Organism: Hanleya hanleyi; assembly: GCA_036873755.1. Lineage (NCBI taxonomy): Eukaryota > Metazoa > Mollusca > Polyplacophora > Lepidopleurida > Hanleyidae > Hanleya > Hanleya hanleyi. The sequence continues at coordinate 6,397 of JAVTVY010009801.1, read as the reverse complement.
CCCAACACTGTATACCGGTACTCAACCTGTCACGTCCCGACAGATTGTAGTAGATCTTTTAGCTTTCAATTTAGCAGAGAAAGATACATTTAGGCCTATAGCTCTCAAAAAGAAGAAAAAAAAAAGAAATTATGATGGAATTGAAGTCATTTTACTGTGAGAATTATGTTCTCTCTATTCTTTCTAAAAATTGATTGAAGAATATTAGTTTTTCTGCACTCTTCGAATTATCCGGCATTTCCACGATCGTACTAGACGTTTGACGACAATTGAACTTCAAATTTAAGACGAGTTCTTGGAGTTCGGGTAATTTGCACTTAACTCATGGCCGTAGACAAGGGGGGCATGGACCCCCCCCCCCCCAATATTTGCAAGACAAACAAAAAATAGACGTGTTTGTGAAATACATATTCCCCACTGCGTGTTTGTCAGAGGGGAAAGTGGTCAAGCAGAGGAAACGAGGCATGTTTAAGCATACAGTTAATAGGGGAGTTCCGAATCGCCTTTTACATCTAGACTGCTGGCGCTCGTGTTGTTAAGAGTTGAGAGTGATTCTTGGCCTTATTTTCTACGAAAATCTGTCGTCGATAATTGCATGTATAAAATTCTCTAATCGAACTTGTAAATCAATGAGAAAATCATGTCCGTCTCAGTGCACCAGCGCGGGCAGTTGCGAATCACTTTGGTAAGAAGCGGATCACGCCATCTAGCGGTCGTTACAGCCGCTGAGAATATATATATATTTTTGTAAAGCCTGAGTGGTCATCTATCACCAATATCCCAATAGGCGAAAAATGATGTATCACATGCCTGGACTTTGTTGGATTGCCATTACTGAGGCAGAAATTTTTCATAGACAACGACGGCCTGATCTGTCTGACCATGCCATATACGGAAATTATCCTCACTAATTAAATTAATTCTCTCAGGATTTCGATAGTTTGTTATTTGTTCACGGACGACACCATTCATTTAAGATTGAACCTGACAGACCTGGTTCAATAGAAACCTGTCGAAAATGTTTCCCCATCTGACCTGATATACTGCATGGAATTCAGATTCAAATTTAAGAAAGTTACACACACGTTCCATCGTGTTTCTGACAGCTGAACGAATTCTACTCGCATATTCAAGATTACAATATATAAACTCTCTAAATGGACATCGGACATCTATTTAGCATCTATATCTGGACAAAAGAAAATAGAGGAAAGGACACACAGATATATTTTCACAATTTTAATAATGAAATCTTTAATTTTGAAATCTTTGGTATGTGTGTGGTGGAGTTTTATTCACTGGGAAAGGCCAAGAACGCATATCCAGTCATCTGGGATCCTGAAGCTTCCGGGGCCTAGGCGGCCCCTGGACCCTCGCCTTATTGTGCTGTCATAGTATAGCTCCCGCCCCAAATCTGAAAACTTGTCTACGTCCTTGCAGGGGTTCTTTCCTCAATTTCAAGAAAAATTTAAATCTCGTTGATATGCACTCTTAAAATAATTCATGGATTTTGTTCCAGGTTTTGTTCCATTTGACGACAATTGTGTTTCAAGAATGATTTTTTAAAATATTTTTCTTGAAAATGAGGAAAGAATCTCTGCAGTTAAGAGCAAATTACTCGTACTCCAAGAACTCGTCCTGAATTTTAAGTTCAATCGTCTAGAACGATCGTGGAAATGCCGGACGATTTAAAGAGTACAGAAGTACAAAATAACTTCAATTCCATCATAATTTTTTTTTCTTTATAGGACTATCTCTCTCCGCTAAATTGAAAGCTTATAGATTTTCACTACAATCTGTCGGGACGTGACAGGTTAAGTAACGGTATACAGTGTTGGACAGCAGTAAATAAAAGGATATTTTCAACGGCCTGGTAAATGTGGTCAAATAAGGAGGTATACTGTAAGAACAACTGAAAAACACAAACACATAAAAGCACACAGAAAAGCCACATACACCTACACGCGTAAATCCAATGGGAATAAAGAAATTCAAGACGATGTACGGATGTGGGGGTTGCGTATATATTTTGGAAGCGAAGATATAATTTGTACAGTACAACCCAGCGAGTTGCAGACTTTCCGAGAGATAACTTTCTAACAGGCATCATTCCAAGCATGGACTAATATTTAACACCATTTAAAAGCTATACGATAATGCAGGATAATCATTATTCATTTACGCTGACATTTTCTTCATCGATAGTGGCAGAGATCATTCATGAAATGACGGCCTCGCCATATGATCCACATCGCAATAGCTGCTCCCTAAGCATGCGCAGATCGATTTTGTCCTAAAATACCGGAAGGCGACGGGAAGGGCGTTCTATCTCTTAACATTATAAAAACGCGACGGGAAGGGCGACGGGATGGGCCTTTTTTAACTGGACCTTTAAAAAAAAATTCACCGCTTAACTTCGAGACCCCTCCCATCGTGTTCTACGTGTTTAGACGTGAAAAGCAAGATCCCGCAACCCATATCGCAATGAACATGTGTGAATTGCCCAGTATGAACGTATCCACTGAGCCAGTAGGCCTATGGGCCTACACAGACCTCCGTGAGCTTTTCGAAAAATTTCACAGCTTAGCTTCTGGACCCCGTACATCGTGTTCTACGTGGTGAGACGAGAAAAACAAGATCCCACAACCCATATCGCAATGTCCAGGATGTTTCGCAGTATGGACCTATTCACTGAGCCAGTATGGGCCTATATACAGACCTACCTGGTACCGGAACATTTCGAAAAAAAATCACCGCTTAGCTCCTAGACCCTTCCCATCGTGTTTTACGTGGTGAGACGAAGAAAACAAGACTCCACAACCCACAGTGGAATCCACAAAAAATGACCACCCCCATACCCTATACAGGCATTTTTCAGTTCAGCTGCAAATGTTAGAATCATTCTCCTATTGTTGAGGTAAAGTGAAGTCCGTGTTCCGCATTTTATATTTTCGGAGTCCTCATTTTACATACACTCATCCGTGACTTGATAGGCAGGCCCGATAACCCGGAGACCGATATTACCTCTTTTGGACCTGGTTGATAGGAGTTTTCTCCTATTTTAGGGGTAAAGTCCGTGTTCTGCTTTCTATATTTTCGGGACAAATCCTCAATTTACATGCACCCATGACTTGATCGCCCTGGACAAGCGCTCCACTTTGATACCTCACTCGACCCAATCGGTCCACTAGGGGCCCCTCTGGCCCCCAAAATGTCCCGAAGATTGGCGACGATTGCCGATGAATTTCCCCCGGCTCTCCGCGTACTTGGGACTAGGTTTTTTCCCGCGATCACATCATCGCCAGACCGCATCACAGCGGAGGAATACGTGACCGGAAGTCCCGGAACTATGGTGACCTTGACCTCTTGATCACGTGATCTCCTCGTGACCTCCTCAAAAATGACGAAAGGTCAAGTTGACTTTATCCGTCCTTTACATACTACTTAAGTCTTCACGTTGTGCACGTTTAGGCGCAGCCTCTATACACAATTAGGCGCATTTCCACAGTTAGACGCAAATTTTCTACACGATTAGGCGCAACGCATAATTAGGGGCAAAATGATTTCCACGATTAGGCGCAGTTCCACAATTAGGAGCATATTTCTCACACGAATAGCCTCATTTCCACAATTAGGAGCAAATCTCCTACACGATTAGGCGCAGTTCCACAATTAGGAGCAATTTTTCTACACGATTAGGCGCAACGCAAAATTAGGCGCAAGATCGTACAAATGATTAGGAGCAGTTACATGATTAGACGCAGCCTCCTTACACGATTAGGCGCATTTACACAAATAGGCGCAAATTCCGTACACGATTAGGCGCAGTTCCACAATTAAGCGCAAATTTCGTACACGATTAGGCGCAGTTCCACCATTAACCGCAAATTTCCTACACGATTAGGGCAACACGTTATTAGGCGCAATTTTGTCACACGATTTGGGGCTGACACGATTAGGCACAAATACACGATTAGGCCCCCCACAGGTCCTACTGAAAACTGCGTGGAACTGTGCGGAGACTAATCTTAGCTGCGCGCGACCTAACGATCATTCCATGGTGCACTTTCCTCAATTATAGGCTATGTACATTTGGTAAATTTGAGTTTTCCTAGCCCAAAATAGCTTCATTGGATATAAATATTTACAAGTGTTTCAACGGGATGAAGACGGATGTTAAGATGACCTTGTAGTGAAAAATCATCCAACAAAATGTCGTGTTACAGTAAAAGAAGGCTTCCAGGAAGGTATATTTGGACTAGATTTTTACTGCACGGAAAAATATTTTGAAGGTCTAAGGGATGTTACTCTTTCTGGTTTCTTTCACGAGCCCGTAATCTTACATTACTCGCGATAAACTCAAGGGAACTAAATTGTATGTCTATCAGTTTATTCTGGTATTAACAGTTAGTGACAGTCTGCCTTCACTCCTCTAGCGATTGGTCGTTCGATCCGCGCCATTTTGGATTAAAACGAGCTTTCCCATTGGGTCACTATGTATAGGACGTAAAGGTTTCTCTCAACAACGAACATGACAATCTGTCCCTCGGTAAAACGCACCTCAACGTATTTAAATAACAAGTTTTCCTGGTTCTTCTCCCCCCCCCCCCCAACCCCATCTCTGAATGTAGAAAACCAAACTTGACATTGATACTTCCACAGCAAATTACATAATTATATTCTTATCGCGAACTTTCAGCTGTATTAGCGAAGTTTCCATCATTTCCCACATTAACTTAGTGTCTCACCAAGCAGTGACCTAGCTACAGCTTGATCAGTGGCGGTAGTGCATGTCTGCATACGACAAAATATTTTTCGTTAGGCTCATTAAACTTAATGGTTCGCATATCATCATCTGCCCTCCAGGAGAGGAGGAAGCGCGGGCGCAGTTTATTTTTATTTGTTTTATTTCTACTTTTAGTTGGACACACGGTATTCTATCGGAAATTATGCTTTGGAACAAGCTGACAGTTGAACTGTTTATCCTGTTTGCAGAATAAAAAAGTGTGATTGTTCTCTAATAATTATTTGAAGCATAAAGAACTTTAGCAGCATCAATTATCTCTCTGGTGAAGCGTGAGCAATGGATATATTCACGCTTACTGGACAGTGTTAGACACTGCATAGGAAAACAATTAATAAATCGAATTTTCAAGGAGACGAAGGTGATCAAGGAATCCTTAATTGTATTGAGCCTTTAAAACTGACCTGTTTAGGGGTCACTTTCAATTAATCGAGTCACTTGTTCGATGCCTTCGAGATGGATCGAGAAATTTCTCGGCTGAAACCGGGAGGGCAGAACCGCGACCCCTGACGACATGTCCCGGTTTTCTCTCGGTTCTATCTCGATCGAAATGTCCCGGTTTTCGAGATGGAGACAAAATTGAGCGGTAATCTCGAAGGGTGTCCCGGTTTCAATATGTCCGTGTTTTGTTGCAGTTAATTTGGCCTATCTTTACTTCTCAGGCGATTAGTGTGTTGCGCCTGAACCACATTTTCGGGGCGCTCGTTGCAGACGTAAATTGCGGCCGAATTAGAATCCGGAAAAAGATTTTTTAACCCTATCTGGCCTGGGCTTTTTGCGACCTGTCCACGGCTTGGCGGCGGGGGGGGGGGCGAAATGGCTTCCCCTATTTATTTTTCTTACCCCTTCAGCTAAGGGGCTGAAACTTATCACTCTATACCCTTTTGTCAAGCTCTACCAGAAAATGTACAAAAAAAATCCAAGATGGCCGCTTTGATTGACGTCACATTTGACGTAATTTTCAAAAACGGCATTTTTTGACCGATTTTACGGTCAAATTTTTCGAAATTTTTATTTTTGCAATTTCTCCGCAAAACATGCATGAACAATTAGTAAATATTAATGATGTGAAATAAAATAGCTTTTTGCCCACTTTTCATAGCGGAAAAGCAGAAATTTTGAAGAAATATGATAAAAACGTCACTCTTCTGGTACCCTACTTGGCCGCCATCTTGAATTTACCCATGATCCTCTGCTCGGGGGGTATGCAAATAGGCTCAAAATCACCCCAAGACGATAGCCTATATAAAGTCACGGAGTTTCAGCTCTCCATTTTTTGTCGTTCCGGAGATAGCGCAGAAAGTCTGGGGGGGGCCATAATGCCCCCTCCCCCCCCCACAGACCAGGTAGGGTTAAAGGTGTTTTCCATGTTACTCCTCGTTTATCCGTTATATCTATGTCCATGTGTTTCCTGTTATATATAAATTATGAATATATAATGGAATGATCTTCTCTCACATCGATAATTGATTGTGTATCTGATTGGTATCCGCCGCGGGATAAATGACACATCAACGAGGTATTATCTGAATAATAGTGGTATGGAAGCATACGTTAATTATTGTTTTATATTGATGTGTTTTGGACCAAACT
>JAVTVY010009800.1:0-45193 GCA_036873755.1 Hanleya hanleyi | reverse complement strand
TGTCGGTATCCCAAGCCTGTGGGGTTTTTTTGACTTCTCATGTCGATTTAGCCTGACATCAAAGTAGTTTGGCCCGCGATGAAATTCAAACCTGTCACATCTCATACCTCGCAGCGGATTGGCCTAATCAGTTAGCTTAGCGCGTTCAATAGTAACCAAAGGACCGTTCAACATAATGGCGCCTCACTGCGCATGCGCAGGAATTGTGGAGTGGGTGTGCGCGGCAGTGTTGTGCGCAGGTATGACGTCACTTCCGATCTGGGTGAATGGGGCGTGACCTGTGAACATGATAGGACATGTACTGATCTGTCTGTGGGGGTTTTCCACAATTTCGTTGACCTCCGTGTCTTTTCGGTGACGTCCGTGTCTTTTCGGTGACGTCCGTGTCTTTTCGGTGACGTCCGTTTCTTTTCGGGTTTTTTCCATCGTCACCGAAAAAAACACATACAACTCGCCACATACAGTCGCCTTCCTCAAGACCCTCATACATACCCGAAAAGACACGGACATCACCGAAAAGACACGGATATCACCGAAAAGACACGGACATCACCGGAAACACACGGACGTCACCGAAAAGACACGGACGTCACCGAAAAGATACGAATGTCACCGAAAAGACGTATAAAAGTGGGAATTTTTAGGGCATTGCTACATTCATTGGCCTGCTTGACCAACCTGCCTCACCAGCCTGCCTGACCAGCCTGAGCCTGCCTTACCAGCCTGAACCACTCTGACGACAGGAGCTACTTGTCTGAACCTCACCGCAGCATGAGACGTGGAGAAGATTTTCCAAGGGATCCAGGAGCGCCTCCGGCTGGTGCCTTGCCCGAGCGTGTGAGTGAACTTTATCGACGTCACTGGAACACCATACGCCATTGTTTTCACCGTCACCGTCGTCTATTGGACTTGTACAATTTCCGATTGGAGGACCTCACGTATCTTCCTACCTACGCCGAGAGTATTTTTACAGACCAAGTCACAGCGTTCAAAGTGAATATCACATTTGGATACATTTTACGGCACAAAGAGACGGACCAGCTACGGTATTATTATCCCAGTAATAATACCTATATGTTTAACCACCCCTTCACGGTGACGGATGCTATTTCTCTGGAGCCACTCCTCGAGCAACTCACTACGTTGGATCCGTTGGAATGGGCGCGTTTGCAACGTCCTAACACCAAATGGACTGTGGAGATGGTCACGAACGTCAAAGTTTTCGTCACCAAATTGAGAGATCATCCTATCGGTGCTCCTGTTATTCTTCCGCCTTGGCTGCTTCATCGAAAAGGAATGTATGCGTTAACGGAAGGCATAAAAGGCCCCTACAAAGACCGGAAATGTCTGTTTCGGTGTTTGGCCGTTCATTTGGACGAGTGTAATCCCCTGGCTTGTGATACAGTGGCAGATGGTTATTGGGAAGAGTATCTAGAGGCATAAGACATAGCCCCACTACGGTTCCGGGGAGTCCCCTTCAAGTATTTGGATGTCGTGGAATCGTTGTTCCAGGTGAATATCTTTGTTTACCGTTTACTACGCGAGGATGACATATTTGTGGCTGAATTGGTTCATCGCTCAACAGAACGGTATGCCTCTACGATGAAAGTCAATGTGTTTGACCACGGCGGGGTGAGTCATTTTTCCCTCATCTACAATATGTGCCTGTACGCCCATTCCTACAGTTGTGCCCAATGCCATCGGGTGTTTCACCACTGTGGTCATTTACATCGGCACGGGAAGATTTGTGACAATACTGTGAAGCGTAATTTTCCTGGCGGTGTGTACCATAATACGCATACCATTTTCGAGGAACTGGCTGATGAAGGCATTGTCATACCGGAAGAGGACCGTTATTTTCCCTACCGGGCGTGTTACATTTTCGAGGCCCTGTTGGAACCCATGGACATGTTCTCAGCGAAAACGCCGTGGACGCAGCGCCATATTCCCCTGAGTGTGAGCATTTCCACCAACGTACCCGGCTATGACGCTGCGCCCGTCTGTTTCGTGTCGTCGGGGGACTCCCATGAGTTGATTACCCGCATGATGGGTTATTTAGAGGAAGTCAGTGCGGCCAATACGGAATCGTTGGTGTCCAAGTTCCAGGACGTACTGGACCAACTGGACGACCGGATTCCTACACCCGGTGTATCCTTCAGCGACGATGAAGAGTCAGAGTCGGAGTCGGAGCCGGAGCCGGATAACATTCAGCCGCAGTACCTTTACCTAAGCCGTATGCGGAGAAATTGAAAGCCCGCTTCCTACAATACCTAGGCCAGTTACCTGTGCTCGGCTTCAACTCGGGGCGATACGATCTGAACATGGTGAAGGAATTTCTCTACCCTTACTTGGCCCAGGCTAATACCATCAAGTCCGTCATCAAAAAGATCAATAATCATATGGCCCTCACTACCACGTCACTCCATTTCCTGGATGTACGGAACTACTTAGCTCCAAATTATAGCTATGATCAGTGGGTGAAGGCGTATGACTGTGCACAAACCAAAGGGAGGTTTCCTTACACGTATATATCGACGCTCGACCGCTTGGAAGAAACACAGTTACCACCCCGGGACGCGTTCTTTGACGATCTGAAGCAAGTGGAATGTTCGGAAGAAACGTACCGGGAACTACAGCAGGTATGGAACGACCAACATATGCAGACCTTGCGAGATTTCCTGATATGGTATAATAACTTAGATGTGGTTCCTTTCCTCGAAGCGGCCGAGAAAATGGTTCAACTCTTTCGGGACCAAATGCACGTCGACATATTCAAGGAGTGCTTGAGTTTACCGGGTCTGGCTCTACGCCATCTCTTTCAAGATTGTCCCACTTACTTCTCGCTGATACAGAAAAAAGACGAGGACATGTACGATTGTTTAAAGCGGAACATCGTCGGCGGGCCCAGTCTTATTTTTCATCGCTACCACCAGAAGGGCGTCACCACTCTTCCAAGGGGTCAACCCTGTGCAGCAGGGAAATCCTATGCCAAAATCAGCGGATTCGATGCCAATGCCCTGTATCTGTGGCCTCTGGCCCAGCCCATGCCAAGCGGTCATTATACGCGCTGGTTGGCGGAAGGTCAGCATTTCAGACCGCAACGCACACCCTACAAACATCTCGCCGACCAGTGGTTGGACTGGGAAGCCTATCGACGGGGAATTTCTATACGCCATCAGACCAACGCCACAGAGAAGCGGATAGGAGATCGCCGACTCCCCGTCGATGGGTTTGCCCTTGTGGGTAGAACACCGACCGTATTTCAATTTTACGGCTGCTATTGGCACGGCCACGAATGCCATTTCAGCGCTGGACGCTTCAACCAACGACGTGGAAAATCGGCGGAAGAATTACGGGAAGAAGTCCAGGAGAACGGAGATTACATCAAAGAGAGGGGATACCACCTCATCGAAATGTGGGAGTGTGAATTTCACACCATGTGCCAGGCCCTCCCACATTTACGCCGTTTCCTTCAAGCGCGCGAGTACCCTCTCAGTCGTCGGCGACTCCTGACTCTGCCACAGATGTTCGACGCCATTCGTTCCGGGGACCTCTACGGCTTTGTGGAATGCGACCTGCATGTTCCCGACACTCTCAAGCCACTCTTCGCCCAGTGCCCACCCATCTTTAAAAACACACTGGTGGGTCGGGATGACATTGGAGACACCATGGGTGCCTATGCTGAGCAACACGAGTGTCTGCCTCGACCTCGACGGATGTTGATTGGCAGTATGTGGGCAGAGAAAATCTTGCTGGGCACTCCGCTACTACAGTGGTACATGAGCCACGGCCTGGAAGTCACGCGCGTGTACCAAGTCTTACAGTACGTGCCCAACGCCTGTTTTGCGGGGAATGCCGACGTCGTGACGTCTGCCCGTCGTGAAGGCGATCAAGATCCGAGTAAGGCCATCATCGGCGAATCGTGGAAATTGACGGGCACTGAAAGCCTCCACTCAAAGCTTCTCAAATTTGGCGATACATATCGCATGCTGATAGCAAAATACGAACGTAGCGTGCAAGATCTACGGCGCTACGTTTCGTAACTTGTGTCTAATTCCGCTTAACCCGGGGCTAGGGGCCGTATGAACCCATGTACTTCAAGATCCTCATGGTACTCATATGAACAGTCACAATCAAAGCGTGACTGAGATACATCATTCTTTAGATGACGACTTCACAACGAATATTATGGATTAAGAATACTGATCAGCGATACGGATTTGATATTTTTGGAACATCATGATGTCTTGCCGGCATCATTGAAAACTGTTGACCGCTTCTCTCCTGCAGGAAACAAGCCTATGTTTATGTATACTATGATTGTCTTTTTGAATTTGGTGCTAATACTGTTATATGGAATATGTCTTTTGATTATGGACGCGGATATTCTCTAATGGACGACGGCTGAATTATGAATGACGGACTAGACGCTTGTAATGGCTATTATGGTAAAACGGTGACTAACCAAGACAAGCACATGAACGTGAATATCTGTACCACCAAACAGGCCCGCAAAAAGATCAACTCGCCCCTGTTTCGGTCCGTGGAGGTCATCAATGACGATACATATGAAATCGCTTTAGCCAAAAAGACTATATATTACAACCTGCCCCTCCAAATTGGATGTATGGTATACCAGGTGGCCAAGCTAAGGATGCTCCAGTTTTTATATGATTTCATGGGTGTGTATTTTAATCCATCAGACTGGCAACTCATGGAGATGGATACAGACTCTGCTTACATGGCCGTGTCTAATGCGGATTGAGAGTCCCTTGTCAAACCCGAGTTACGTGCACAGTATGAGGCGGAATGGGATCAGTGGCTACCTCGACGTGACCATTACCAGTACGATAAGCGGACGCCGGGCCTCTTCAAGTTGGAGTGGAGTGGCGATGCCATGATTGCTCTCTCCTTGAAGACGTATTACTGTTACGGTGGAGCGGAAAACAATAAGTTTAGCTGCAAAGGGGTGAACCGGCGCGATCCGGCCATCGACAAAGCCTTCTACCTGAACGTGCTGCAAAACCAGGCCAGTGCAAGTGGGACTAACAGAGGATTTCGGGTCGTGGACCACCAGGTGCGGACTTACATCCAGAAACGAGATGCCTTCACATTGTTCTACCCCAAGCGGAAAGTCCTTCCCGATGGCATCAGTACCACTTACCTGGACTTGTGAAACTATGACATTTGATATACTTCTCATGATACAACGAGTTAAATCTATAACTGTAAAAGTCAGGATGGCCGCCGGGCGCCAGTCCTAAGTGCTGGTCTGCGCAATGCAGGACGTGGGTTCGAATCCTACTCCTGACAGTTTTTACACACCTACTGTATTCTTTGTACATGTACATATTCTATACATTCTTGTTCATCTGAATAAAAAGTCAAAACGTCACTTGTGTTTTTTCATGAATTTTTTATTGAACCTCAATAAATGTCAGAACAACAACGTCATAACAAAACAATAAGAACACCGCGCGCTGCATTGAATAAATTAAGACAACCAGAGAAATGGGGCATGCACATTAAAACGAGAGGCAGTCCAGTCGTATACGAGTACATCACGGTCTTCGGCTTGAGAATAATCATCAAACATCTGTATGATCGTTTGCATAGAATGTCCTCTACTCCGGTGAGTGAGATAAAACACACAGTACTGTCCGCATACACTACTCAAGGGTCCTTGTAATCTTTCAGTATTCCAGCGCCAAGTACTGTAGTAGATTCGTCCATGAACTTCAACAAATCGGGATGCAGGGGTGCAAGTCCGTAGGAATCAAAGTATTCGCCTTGGCCCAGGGCGTCCACGTACACAGCCACCCAATGTTCACCGGTTCGAGTACGAGGGTCTGTATTCAGGATGTAGGCCGCCGGGGTGGTTGGGGTGGTGGAAAACACATTGCGTGGAAACACACCTCGAAAGGGTACCCGAGGATCTCGCTGGAGTATGGCGATCAACTGTTCTGTATTCATGACTCTAGCTGTCGTAGTCACACAGGACCTTTCTTTGGTGATCCACTGTGATGACGTTATCAAACTCGGCGTAGCAAATCACGTTGATGGTATGGGGTAGAGGTACGGAGAAACGCAGTTCCAACCGTAAGTTTCCTTTCTTGAGCAAGGCCAGTTGATGAACGTGTTCCAAGGTGGAGGTGAGGTCGAAGACAAACAAAGTGTAGCCACGGCCAAAGTCTCGTCGAGTGATGGTATTTCCTTCGTCCTGATTGTTTTGTCCTGTGGCTGTAAACAGGTTCAGGTAGCTCCGCACATAGTACTGGTTACCAAAATCCGGTTGTAACGGTCGGGCTGGAATTTGATGGCCGGCCACGTGCAGTGCCACAAAGTTGATGTTGAAATGTTGAAAGTGGAACGGATTCTCACCCCACTGTCCATTGAAACTGGTGTTGGTGACACACGCCAGGGTAAGACGATTAGGGAGATCCCCTAGAAATAGATTTTCTCTATTGGCCATCATCGTACCTGCCGGCACGGAGAACACCTTGGTCTGTACGCGTCGGATGGGGTACAGGGCTGGTTTTTTCGATAAGGCTTCCATGTGACTCACCGACACGCCCTGTTGCAAATCCACGGTACGCACAAACAGGGCTGCTTCTTCTATGACGATCTTGTAATTGGGGTTATCTCCGCCGGCCATCAATGCGAAGGAGGTTGGGGAACGAATCAGCTTGATCTTGATGGATACACCGTTCATCAGGTACCGATCTTGCAGGAACAGGTCGGCGTGCAGTCGACCCATCATATCGAAGGACTTGCTACCGCTTGTAAACCTTCTGCGTTGGATGAACCCACTATTTGCAACGGTGGTCATATCCATTTCACCGGCCGAATCCTTGTAGTACAGTGAGGCTTGCAAGTGCGATTTTTTGGCATCTTCTCCGTACGACAATAACGTTTCGATGTAGGCTCGGTACGGGTACGTATTGGTGGACGTACTGATGAGTTTGTCGGTCAGACTGATATCCATCTGTTGGAACATCGAGTGCAGCCAGAGATTCACTGGGGCTACCACCGCTTCGTCCTCGATGTCCGTCCCGTCTCCTTTCACCACTTTGGCTTTCACGTAAAGGTACGTGTGGGCTAAATCCAGGTAAGCCGTATCTTTGTTTTCAACGGTAAATTCCAGCGGTCCCGTTCCCGTCAGGCTAGCCAGGGGGCGATGTTCTACCCAACGACCTTCGGCGACACTGGTCTGTGTGGGTGGAATAGTCCACAAATCCAATTCACTGTTGGTTGACGGACACGACTCGGAGTGGATGAATGCCATTATGCGAAGATGTCTCTCTTCTTCTTCTTCTGGCGTGTGCCTCGTCGGTGTGTTGGTCGTGGAATGACTCTACCCTGTGACAGGGGTTGTCTGTTGAGAGCTTTGGCGACCAAGACGCTGCCTGCTTCTTTGGCCCGCCGTTTCAAGGCTTGTCGGGGTGCCGCACCACTCAAGACATCACCGGCCACTTCCAGTCCACTGCATACCGCTTGTTTGCTCACCGCTTTTACTCCACGTGACACCAAGGGTAAAAACGTTTTGACGATGCTCCCGAGTATGTTTCCCAACTCGTGACCTCGTTGCATGCGTGCACCGCTAAAGACTGGAAGGCCACCGCCCGTTTGTTTCTTGTAATAGTCGGCATAGCTGGGCGTATGTCACTGGTAAGGCACGTACATTATACGAAGTGGAGAGAACGTGCTTGTCGGAACCACCTTCCCTCGTTCGAATGCCACCGGGCGTCCCGTGTCATCACTTATATCCACCGTGATCCTGTTGATATCGGAGTGTCTTACGGGTAGGTAGAGTACGTGATTGAAACTGTGTGTGACGATCTCCATACCCCTTTTTAATGGTGACCACCCGTAACAGAGGTGTGTTCACATCGCCCACAATGTGGTTGTCCACCACGTCCGAGTAGACGTAGAGTCCGTACATACCCACCCTCATATCCATCGTGATGTGGCCTTTGTGGGCGGTGGGACCAGCGAACGTCCGTAGATCGAAACCCATCATTTGCTATAGGGTAGGACTGATTTCCACACCCACGTTGGGGCTGAGAGTGAGACAGGCCTTGTCGTTGTGTGCGTTGTAATCGAAGTCCACATGATTGATGAAGGGAAAGGTTTAATGGATTTTGAAACATTCGTGACCTCCCGTAGAGACTTATAATGCATCCGTTTTTTCAGGCCTTCCAGGAACTCCTTGGGGGTATCGTATTGGCCTTCGGGTAGGGACAGATGAGTGACTTTGCCTTCGTAGGTCACCTCGTACCACACATCCTTGTCTCTCACGTTGTACCACGAGTAAGGGTATTAGATATCCACGAGTCCACATTCCCAGCGTCCAGGTAAATGCAACGGCTGCGGCAACTGGGTCACGTACTTGTCCAAGGTGTTGTCAGGAGACACATCGAGCGAACTGTTACTGGGCAACGTGAGGTAAAACATGACGACTTCCATCCAAGTTGCCACATGAACAGGTACAATAAAAGCGTGCCTGGAATACAACACATATCACGAATCGTTAGATTCTTGGTATGTGCTTTAGAATAGGTTAACCGGAAGACTATTCTGTGAAATCGTGTGACGCAGTCAGTATGTCGGCCCCTCTTCCCACTTCCCTTATATGTGTTGTGATTCTTGCTTCTGCACCTGGCTTTAATAGGGCTCCCAGGCCTTGGGCGGATGAACGCGGCGTTGTGTTCGTCGCGGTGACTTGCTACGTGTCATAGATCTTGATGTACGTAGTTTCAGGGGGTGGCGTGGTAAAAGGGGTGCTCGTCGTTGTGGTGTTTTGGGGGGTGACTCCGGTTCCCAAGAAGGTAGTGGTGGTGGTGGTGGTGGGCCACTCGGTGACTGCTGGGTCCGCTGCATCCACTGCCAACGTTGAGGATTCCCCACCAATTCTTGAGGGACGTATGTGTCTTTCAACCCCTGAGCAAAGGCTTCCCAGCCCGGTGGATTAGAGTGTTTGCGAGAGCGCGCCGTATCGTTGATCAAATCGGTGATATGAGACCCCGGCACCACTCGGTTTCGAATAAGCAGTTCCCCCTGGTCGCTCCAACCAATATCAGGATTCTGTTTCCCCCGGTCCAACAATAAACGAGCCTTGGTCTTGAATGCCTTAGGGAAACTGGCCAAGACTTTATCTTCCAGCTGAGGTGATGATGGCGGTGTTGGTGCTGGCGCTGGTGGTAGTGGTGGTGGTGTTGCACCACCCCTATATTGATGCATAAACGTCTTGTACCGGTTCAGCGTCTGATGGTAGAGTTGCATTTTCTCGTGATCGGGTAGTCGACGTTGGAGTATACTATTCATCTCTTCGTCCAGAGACTGGAGTTGTTGTACCGTGGCAGGCACGGGAAAGGGAGATTGCAAACTCTGTAACAGTCGAGGTTCCGCCAGCATCATTTTTTTCGTATGTACCATGACGTTAGCGTGCTCCACCCAAGATGGACCATACTAACGGTCCCAGTACAGAGGCGGCTAAGGGTGCGAGTAGTGCCCTGAGCAATCCACCTCGCTGTAACACCTGTTTCTTTTTCTTTAAATTTCCCGTCTTCTTCACTAGCGTTCGGAGACCCGCCTTGTGCCGTTGCAATTTTCCTTTATGCAGGGGACTGAGAGGAACATTCCCTTTTAACACATTATGAGCGACTTCACACAAACACCGTACCAATCCCGCGTCCGCGCCGCGCACCAGGGCCCGGCCCACCTCCGATGGCGCGCTGCGTAATGCGCGGAGCGCCGGCGCGTGCTTCCGTATCCGTGCAGACATGATGAGGAATTGAATGCTAGAGTGTTGTGTCTTCTTCTTTTATTTGGGCGTGTATACCGTCTGGAACTCTCCGGGAAAAATGTGGGTCCGCAATCGAAGTGCCAAGGGTGTCCCTTGGTTCAAGTCGATGAGAAGATAACAGTGGGCCCCTTGGGTGGCATCTTCAAAGGCTTCCCGCACAAAGGCCGTGTTTTTCGGGTACATCTGTCTCGCCAGGTGCATAATTTGTGATGCGTCTCTGGGGTTTTTGAACAACACCACATACTGAGCATTCAAACTGATGTTGCGGTGCTCTTTGTTCTTACTGAAGAGATTCTGGACGATGTAGATGATGCTCAGCCGACGATGATGGCTCCCTTTCGTAAAGAGACGCGTCTCCCGACTGTCCGTTTCGGTCATTAGATCGTCTACCACCACCAACGTGTCTTCTGGGGTATCCTCTGGGGGTAATCCTTCCACCAAGGGGAGTCCAGGTATGCGTGCGAGTTCCTCGTACGCAGGCTGCCAAGCTCCATAACACCAGAGGATGCGAGCCACGGGCGGTGAAATGAGGGCTGACCTGTGTTGGATGAGTGGTTGAACGAAGTGTGTTTTTCCCGTCCCGGTCGGTCCAGCGATGAGACACGTGAAGGGATGCTGCCACTGAGGATCCATAGGTTATTTGGTGATTTGCGCCAAGCGTTCAGACGCCCACCACCGTTGTCGTGGATCCCACCGGGGGTCGTAGTCGTTCGGGTACCGTTGCCGTGGTAAACGTGGTACTATACCCATTCTAGGCGTTAGAGTCGTCGTGGGAGTCCTATGTTGCCGTGGTTTTGCCCTGGTAGCTGTGATGGTGGAAGATGATGCTGGTGGGTCGCTTCTGAGGGTAGGACTAGGCAGGTACACTGGTGGTACCCTGGTGAAGTTCCACAGAGTAGTAGTAGTAGTAGTAGTAGTAGGAATGATAGTAGGATTAGACCGCGTAGTGGGACGTGCTGTAGAACCTGGTGGTACCCTGGTAATGTTCCGCAGAGTAGTAGGAGAGATTGTGGTGGTGGTGGTGGTGGTGGTGTTGGGTGATTGCACTTGACCTTGGGGGGCAGCTATTGGACGAGTGGATGGTAGGTTGAAACAGGATATCAGGTACGCAAAGTCGTAGAAGACTGCTCCAAACAAGGTACCCAGAAGCACTAGTATACACACGGCGGTACCGACTTGTCCTTTTCGAGTCCGCAGCAGTAAGGGCAGATGTGCACTATCTATGGTACAATCCTAGACTGAACGCTGTAGGAGATGTGAGGTAGAATTTATAGCCGTTTCATGTCACGGGTTGAGACCCAGGAATTAAACGAACTGGGCCAACCTTGCCATTTGACGAAATGATAGGGGATGCCACGTCGACGTTCCGTTTTCAAAATCTTTTCCACCGTGTAGTAGTCTTTCCGTGTTTTTACCACCGGTTGTAATTCCGCCTCGTTTCTCCTTGTAGATATTCCAGTTGATAGACGTGTGGGTTTCGAGGGCTATGGCGAACGATGACAAAGTGCTCGTCACTCCAGTTGGGCAAGTAACTTTTCTCAAATTGCCCTTTGACTTTACTGATCCGTACCACATCTCCGCGTTTGTAACGGGGTGAAGTGAGTGGACTTGGTTCTATCGAGTACAGCGTACGGCGCACTTGATGTTCGTTGCGTTCCGTCACATCGAGGGGGGCCCACTGGATACTGCGATGATAGGCTCGATTGTACCCTTGGACCAGTTGAGGTAGCACATCGATGTACCGTCGGGTGTTTTTGGCGGTAAAATACTTGTACATCCGACCTTTGAAGGTCCGATTGAATCGTTCCACCACAGAGGCTTTGGTCTCGTTGTACGTATGGAAGAAAAACACCTTCTGTTTCTTAAGAAAGGCTTGAAAGTGTCGTTTGAGAAATTCTGTGCCTTAATCCGTTTGCAAATAGAGGGGTTTGCGACCCGTCTTGAAAATCTGCTGGAACGCTCGTACCAGATTCTCTCCTGTTTTGGTCCGGATGGGTAGCACCCACGCGTACTTGGATAAAATATCGATACAGGTCAACATGTACCGATGTCCATCATTGTGGGCAGCAAATCGACTCATACCGATCAAATCGGCTTGCCATTGTGCGTCTACTCCTCCTACGATGACTCGGGTACGGCGAAAATGTCGTCCGGCTGCTCGATATAAGCTATAAGTGTCTTGGGTTTTTAACCATTCCCGAACTTCAGTTCGACTGATGCCTTGGGAATGTGCAGCTCGAGCGAGCGCTCGCACAGCGCTATAAGCGGCTGGACTGGTTGGGTTGTAATACAAATCTGTTAACACCTTGTTCACAGTCTTACTCCACGTTGACTCCTGCCGGCCGGGCTTGCGGGTGCTCCACTGGCTTCCCTTTCGGGTCCCCCTCTGGGTGCTCCACCGGGTGCCCCTCTGGGTTGCGCTGTTGTGTGTTCGCTTCATGAGTAGACTCTGACACTCTAGCCTGTGTGCACCCTATAGATATAGTATTTCATCGACAATGGGGACTACTTTTTACAAGGCCGCTAATAGATCAGGGTCCAGGGTGAAATGTCCTCCGTCCAGACAGATGAGTTGAGCAAAAAAGGCGCCGCGGAAAACGTAGACCTGGTCACACAGGTGAATGCTATCACCGTCCAGTGTTCCCTTTAACACACGTTTCAAGGTGGTCCATCCCTCCGGGGACAGAGAGACGTCGCCTTTGGGTGACAACCCAGTGCGGTTATGGGTGAGGTTGACTCGTTTGGGGTACAACAATAGGGTGCAGCCAGGTGTAAGAATCCGGGTAGCCACAGAGTTCGCGTCGGGGTGCAGTAAGTCGTGGACGTCGGAGACAATAGCTTTCAGCGCCTGCCATAATGCAGGACGGAGTGTGACATGGGGGCCTCCACGCTGTTCTAACCGGGGAAAAAAGAATCATCTCCACCACTTCGTAGGTAGACACCGACTCCCACGTGCATGAAATCGACTTCGGGCTCTTTTCCCTGTAACAACCGTGCCAATAGAGTCCACCCTGTTATGGTTAAAAAGAGCTTCACCTCTCGGGGTTGTTCTTCGATGAGCTGCAGGTGATGGTCATTGACGATCAGGGTGACGTTGGTGGTCAGTTGGAACAACGCAAGCTCACCATCTGCTCCGCACGCTCTCATGGTGGTGAATGACAAACACCGGTTAGGGAGGCCTGTATATATAGTGTAGCACGCTTGCTGTACATGCGCTTATACTACACCCTGTCAGTCCATAGTGGACTAACCTCTCCTCCCGCAAATAGGGTTGGACGGGTAATTTTTATACTACTACAATGGATCCCCCTATGGGTATAATTAACGCCTAGTCCGTAGCCGTACACGTTATAGTTTTTTTTTATTTTTTCGTGTCTCCCTATCCTAGTTCGTACCCGTACACGTTATGGTTTTATTTTTCCGTCTCCCTACACCCTTCGTGAAAGTCCGTGATCATTCGGTAGTGTAATGTTAAATTAACCCCTAGTCCGTAGCCGTACACGTTATAGTTTTATTTTTTCGTGCCTCTGTATGCTAGTCCGTACCCGTACACCTTATAGTTTTTATTTTCCATGGCCCCACCTTCGTCAAAGTCCGTGATCATTCGGGTGTAATGTTATAGGGATAGGAATTGATTTAACCTAGGATTTCCTATAGCGCAGCTTGGTGCAAAAACCAGGATTGAAATGTTAACCCAGAAGGTATTGCAGCGCCTTATTGGGCCAATCAGCATCCATTAATCCAACCAAATGAATTGACGGAAACAGAACCAATGAAAGAGGCTCGCTCTCGATTAAACAGCCAATGAGAATCCTCCCTATTCAGCATAATACCCAGGGACGCGTGGGGGGAGAGCGCATTCAAATCACATTTCTCATACCGTGAAGACATACACCAAGCAGGAGAAACATGAGCCGTGTAGCAAAGATGTCGACGGGAGGGGGAAAGTTAGCGGCAACGGCCAAGGTTGAAAGAAAAGAGAGAAGAGAATTGGCGAGAGCTGTAAAAGAATTTTGGATGGACGAGATAAAGAAATGGACCCGGGAAAATACCAACTTATCACCGCTAGCCTGGGGCGATTTACATCACCTAATAACCAGAGCGCCGGCCGATTTGGAGGGGCGAGACTGGTTGGACGCCCTGGAGTACGTGTTGGAGGACCAACAACCCCAGTCAGGGCTCCAGGAGAGACAACAGCAACAACTCCAGCCAGTCGCCCACCAGCAACAACAACAACACCAGCCGGGCCCCCAACCGCAACAGCCCGGGGGCTACTTCTCCGCCAGTTTGATGGGGTAGACAGGACAACCCAATCCCCTGAATATAACAGGGTAAACAAATTGATTTCTACGGCCCTTTTCAGGGCCACCCCAATCTTACGAAAGGGGACTACTAACGTGGCACATTCAATTAAAATCAGGCCCTACATTTGTGAATCTCCTCTCCTCTATATTCTATGATTACCAATCTCCAACGCCAAAAAAAAATCTGCCAGCAAAGGCCCTTTTGAGGGCCAACCCCCAGCCTTCCAAACAGGACTTGTAACAATTACCCCTAGGCCCTACGAATGCCAATCTCCTCTCCTCTATGATTACCAATCTCCCACACCTCATGCCCCACAACTATTCTAAAAGCCCGCCATGACCCATCTCCACCTCCTCACAAAAAAAAAAATTTACACTCGGCATTTTCCGGGACTACTCGGTATATCTATTAGAGTAGTATATTATTACCGTACATTCATACTAATAGTGTGTGGGTGTTATTTTTTTTTTTTTTGACCTGGGAATAGGAAGTTTTTTGACCTGTTAGTAGGAAGTTCCCATTCACTAAGTGTTATTTACCTATTTTACCTGGGTGTGTGCATGCAGGAGCTGATGTTTGTGCTTTTAATTAGAAGCTTGCTCTTTCGAGTATAATTGGGTGGTCCTCATAAGGACCGTTAGGAAGGTGTATCGGGATTACACCGATCGGAGCAGGTTTTCTCGCCTCTTGGTACACACGGGACATTTCGGCGTGACGAGTGTACACGCTATGGGCTTGTAAGTGGGCGTAGGGGCTGGTCTTCCTCCATGTTTGTGGATACAGCGGATACATAACGCTTGGTGTCCACAGGGAAATATAGCGAATTTGGCGTAGCGACTACTGCATTGGACACAGGGCAAATGCATTGCCGCTCCACATGTTGTGTCTTGCCCCAGTCTTCTTATTTCGGCGCAGTAGTACTCAAGATATCGCTGCTGTAAAACAGCCGTCTGTTCTTTTTCTTGTTCTTTTTCTTGGTCGTGGTCTTAGTGTTGTTTGAACAGATCTTGTACGACTCGTTCAAGCCGTTCGTGGTGGGAGGTACTATCAGGCCGTACGTCGTAGGTACTATTGCCCACTCCATCGATGAATTGACCCGTTGCTTTGTGAAGATAGGACCGTTGTTGCGAAACTGCGGTCAAATCTCCATCCGCCGCCTCTTCTTCTTCTTCTTCTTCTTCTTCGTCGTCTTCAATATCGATGGATGAATTGACCCGTGGCATGGTGAAGATACTGCCGCTTTTGTTGTGAAACTGGGGTCAAAGTCTCGCTGCCATCTACCGGCTGGTCTTCTTTTTCTACTTGTTCGTCATCTTTGCATAGCTCTTCTAATATGTCGTCAAGCCATGACTCGTTAATAATATTGTCCACGATGTAGTTCAAAATGAATGGATAGCAGACGATACACAGCGCGCTTTTTATAGTCTAACCGTACAGCGCCCGTATGAGGACGCGGACGTCACCGAAATCTTCATTCGGGCCGACTGCGGTGGTCTAATGGTTAGAGCGTCGGCCTCGTAAGCGGTAGGTACTGGGTTCGATCCCAGGCCGGGTCATACCTAAGACTTGAAAAATGGAACTTGTTGCTCCCTCGCTTACGCTCAGCAATAAGAGGATAGAACAAGGACTGGTTCGCTCGGTGTCAGTATAATGTGACTGAGTGGGGTGTCATGTCTGCCTACGGCATGATATTTCAGTGGGACAGCACTATAAAATGGCAGCATTAGATCTGCTCTGTTACAAGTAGGTACCCCTAACCCTCCCCCTCCCCTCCCTTCCCTTCCCCATAGTTATATAGCTGAAAAAATGTTGAAAGCGACGTTAAACCCTATTCACTCACTCACTCACTCACTTCATTCGGGCCAAGTGTCTCCGCTCAGACCCACTGTGATTTTGTGTTTCTCTTCCATCTTGAAACCGGTCTCATTTTGCAATAAATGCGAGTTCACGTGTAAAAACTATTTCAAACTTGAACTTTGGGAGCTTATAGTGTATCGCTGAAAAATTCAGAAGGCTCACGGCAGGCTAAAACTATTTTTTTTTTATCATTTTGTCGGTTTTAGACCCGTATGGTTATGAGTGTGTTTGTGTGGGAAACCCGGTAAAATTGAAATAAACCGGCTTACCTCTGTAAGAACACTTTAGGTGTCTTCCTTACATCCTTATAATGTCATCATGAAAATTTCAGCAGGTTTATCGATGGAAAAGTGTGAATTTTTGTCCTGCCAATCTTGCTACGGTAACACAACCATTGACACGCATAGCTGTACATACACTCGGTTCCATACTGTATAGTGCTGTGTTGCCGTAGCAAGATTGGGAGGACAAATATTCACACTTTTCCATCGATAAACTTGCTGAAATTTTCAGGGTGACATTATAAGGATGTAAGGAAGACACCTAAAGTGTTTTAACAGAGGTAAGCCGGTTTATTTCAAATTTACCGGGTTTTCCACACAACCACACCCATAACCATACGGGTCTAAAACCGACAAAATGATAACAAAATAGTTTTAGCCTGCCGTCAGCCTTCTGAATTTTTCAGCGATACACTATAAGCTCCCAAAGTTCAAGTTTAAAATAGTTTTACACGTCAACTCGCATTTATTGCAAAATGAGACCGGTTTGAAGATGGAAGAGAAACACAAAATCACAGTGGGTCTGAGCGGTGACGCCCGCGCCCTCATACGGGCGCTGTACGGTTAGACTATAAACAGCGCGCTGTGTATCGTCTGCTATCCACTCATTTCGACTGCATCATGGCTAATGGTAGTAGACGGTCACTTTCCAACGCAACGAACACGGGAGTGTCGACCGAAACTTTCAGGTTGACAATTCGAGACGGAGAACAACAACAAGATCCACGAACATGTTACAATCATTACGAGCTTGCAGCGTGTTGCTGAAGCTCAGATTGCTGAAGCTTTGAGGACGAGAAGCGCACAACAAGATAGAGAAATAAGGGACGCTGTGCAGGAAGAGGAAGATGATGATGATGATGAAACAGACGATGAAGATGTACACGGAAACTTGGAGTGGTTAAACACTAGTAGACTACCAGCAACTACAGCTTCGACTCAGACGGCTACCACAACGATGGCTACCACAACGACGGCTACCACAGCGACCGCAACAAGAATGACAACACCACCACCAGAAATCAGCCGCATGAGCCAACAAATTCAAGATTTAGAAGACGAAAAGACTACACTACGCCTACAACTGGCTAGGGAGCAGAAGAGATCAAGCTGTACCGTGTGTCAAGACGATGAGGCCATGTACGCTCTTTTTCCTTGTCCCTTATTAGGGCCACCTAATTACATCCGAAAGGGGGGAAACTTTGTAACTAAAAGCACAAAACACCAGCTCCCACACCAATATCCCTTTGCATAGAATGAACACTGACACAAATTTGAATTTCTAATATTTTACAGTAGAATGAATATATGGTTTTCACCACAGTAGACTGTTGGTGTTGAATTTTCTAATACAATTATACGCTGTCAAGGCGCTTAAATGAACATAGAATGTAGGAATTCGGTCATGTCTGAATGTTCAATATTTATGGAACAAGACTTGTGTGAATGTTCAATATTTATGCAACAAGACTTGTTTGAACTCGACATTGCCTTTCTGCCCCTGGTGCACGTATATGAAAGTGGCAATCTGTTCACGTGGAATCCTGGGTGGACAGGCAGCTTGCAATGCCTCGGCAATTTGCACCTCGTTAACGGCGTGTAGTCATCAGCGCGTCTGATGGTATACTATTGTCCATATACGTATGCGTGTTGAAGAGACCGTTCTTGTTCTGACAGCCTGCACATTGCTCGATACGCAAGTGTCGAATGCGGGGTCTGAGATGAT
Source organism: Hanleya hanleyi (assembly GCA_036873755.1). NCBI lineage: Eukaryota > Metazoa > Mollusca > Polyplacophora > Lepidopleurida > Hanleyidae > Hanleya > Hanleya hanleyi. Next base: position 27,219 of record JAVTVY010009800.1, on the reverse strand, counting down.
CCAGGAATGTGTCGATGTACTTCTTATAAATATACTGAGTCACCTGGTCAGACAGGACTTCATGAATTTCACCTGTGAGACCCACCAGCTTCCGCCACGCAGGTATTTGCAGGGTGACGCTCTCGGGTAAAGGAATACGCGTATCTTCCCTCAACTTCCATTTACGAATATGCACCAGCAGCATGTTGTTGAACATAGAACAGGCGAGGAAGATGTCGTCGCCCACATAAAATTTCGCTTTGTCGCTCCCCTGGTGATCAATGACCACATCGACGGCGTAATAAATGGCCTGTACTCTTATCCAGGTCTCCAACGTCAAGGCGATATGCTTAGGTGGTTTTGTCGTCCCAGGCCGGTGCGTTAAAGTGCACTTGCTTTTCTTTGACGCTCACAGTTAAATAGGGAGAGAGCTCCCAATTGTTCGTCTGGGCCGCCTGGTAGGCCTGCTGGATGATGTCATTGATCTGCTGCACAGACATAGAAAGTAGCACCTTTTCCTTCGCTTGCTCAGGCACTTGCTGGGGCACTGGCTGAAGCACTTGCTGAGGCATTTTTAAAGGTGTTAGTCGGGGACGTTTGGCAGGTGGACCGGGCTCTTCGTGGGTACGTTTGGTACCTGTACTCCCTTCGGCGATGTCCATGTCCATGACTAAGATTTTATCTTCTGAATCCTCGGCTTGAAGTAGACATGCTATTCCTTCATTTCCCGTCTTCTTCTAATTTTTATTGGCTTATTGTTTATTAATATTTGTAATATCATTCAGTTGATTGGTTGATTTGCTTCAAATCAGTACATGGTATTTTGTCAGTTAGATTGGCCCATGCTTCATTATGTAGATGGAAATGCGAAAGTGTGGCTGTAAATTGGGGCCTTTTTCCGCTTGCGAGTACATGGTATATTTTACAGTGGGAAAATGGGCTTGAAAACGGCATGGTCGACCCCTTATTTTTTTGCTAATTTTTGTTGATCCTTCGACTGGGCACAGTGTCGGTGAGTTTCATAACAATCGATTGTCAAGTTTTTTCTGTGATGGGGAGAGAATATGACCTATTTTGGACCAAATTTAGAGGATTTTCCTGAAGTTTGGGGCATGTTCAGTAGGGGTTATGGGGACCCCGATTTCGGTCAGCTATGCTTATATCTGTCTCGGCTTCATGGCAAGAGCCTACTCTTTCAGAAAATATATAATTTTATGGGGGTTCTCCCAAAACACGGTTGCTGTTTAGCATATAATGAACCAGCCTACTGTTCAATTTCAGATGCCTTGGCTCTTCTATAGACTGCACCCTTAGCTCGATGAGATAACTCCATGACTGTTGGCTCAGGCTGATCAGGCAAGTAGCTGCTATGGTGAGATAGGCTGGTGAAGTTGCACTGGTGAGGCAAGTCCCGGTGAGGGAGGCTCAGGCTGGTGAGGCTCATGCAAGTAGCTCCTGTCGTCAGAGTGGTTCAGGCTGGTAAGGCAGGCTCAGGCTGGTGAGGCAGGCTGGTGAGGCAGGTTGGTCAAGCAGGCCAATGAATGCAGCAATGCCCTAAAAATTCCCACTTTTATACGTCTTTTCGGTGACATTCGTGTCTTTTCGGTGACGTCCGTGTCTTTTCGGTGACGTCCGTGTCTTTTCGGTGACGTTCGTGTCTTTTCGGGTATCTATGAGGGTTTTGAGGAAGGCGACTATATGTGGCGAGTTGTATGTGTTTTTTTCGGTGACGATGGAAAAACCCCACTGGACGTCAGCGAAATTGTGGAAAAAACCCAGACAGGTCAGTACATGTCCTATCATGTTCCCAGGTCACGCGACGTCACAGAAAAAACACATACAACTCGCCACATACACTCGTCTCCCTCAAGACCCTCATACATACCCGAAAAGACACGGACGTCACCGAAAAGACACGGACGTCACCGAAAAGACACGGAGGTCAACGAAATTGTGGAAAACCCCCACTATCATGTTCACAGGTCACGCCCCATTCACCCAGACCGGAAGTGACGTCATACCTGCGCACAACACTCCCGCGCACACCCACCCCACAATTCCTGCGCATGCGCAGTGAGGCGCCATTAAGTCGAACGGTCCTTTGGTTAATACTGCGCTCACCGATTGATTTGATTTAGAGGAAACCCCCTGATCTATTTATATTTCGAACTGGTATGGGTAACTGACCAATCCAGTGTAGGGCCTATCGATCCTAACAGATCGATTAATCCACTGGCTCGCGAGGATGGCGAGAGCATGGCAGCAGGAAATGTTAGGGGATACTTCTGCAGTTATGGGAAAAGAACGGTTGTGTTGAGTGTGAAGAGGGTATATTGTTTAATAAGAATGTTTTGATTACAAAAAAAGAAAACGGAAGAATTTCTTCAAGGTTTTCACCCTATTTGTAACACATTTGTAGTGATGGCGTGACCACCATGGATACATGTAGTCAAGTTTTTACGTAGTGTTTTTTTTTATAGAATGTATCAGGGATGAGCACGCCAAACGCAATGACCTGGTATTAGCTACTGTAGGACTGTTTGTCCCGCATCGTTGGTCAACAAACCTAATAAACTGTGTGGTACCACAACAATGCGTATCTTGTTCTTTTACAGTCAGCACCGTAACAGGATATACCCAGTTTCTCAGAGGTCACCGCTCATTAAGAGATAATAGGTCGCCCCGGAACATTTAATGAACTGGTCTGGTCATGGTCGGACTGGCCGGGTCAAGTTTGGTACAGCCCCACCTTATGTATTGTAATAAGGAAATATTTGTGATAAAGTCTGAAATGTATATTAGACTGTATCTGCTCGATAAATTACAGTATCAGTCAGCTTTCTTCTATTGTTTCATTTTGCATCATGTGGTTTAGAAGGCGGATAGGCCCATTGCAGCATTTTGCTTTGCCCTGGTAGAGAACGTGTAACCAATGCTAGGACGGTAGAGCAGCTACAAGCGGGCTATGTAGACTGTATGATCATAACGAAACAGTCTCTGACAAGCTTAGTATAAAAGCAGGGTTCCAAGGTCAGCTGAATTTGTAATTTTTCATATGAACGCGTGAAAGTGGAAATAACTCGCCACAACTCGGACATGCGCCCAGCCACCTTCCGTTAGGCGTATTTCTCAACTTCCGTTAAACGTACAAAAATGCTATATATTGTAAAAGTATATATATTTGCATAGTATATATTTTATATTTTTTTAAAATATTTATGAAATATATTTTGTTTGAACAAAAGCATATTTTATAGAAAACCATATGCCGTAAAGAACAATATATATTTTGTGATTTCTTACATATATTAGAAAACAATTCATATATAATATTACACTTTAAATAGGCAAATATATGTTCAATATGACCATATATTGTTAGTAAATTTATTTTTAATATCTGCACAATATTGTCATAAACGGCAGCTCATAGGTGGGAAATAATTATATTTGTGATGAACAAAAAAATGTATATTAACAACAACAACATCGACGAAGTGAACTTGGGGAGACACTTCTGGTCAGGTGACTGGCGGGTGGATATAAAATTGAACTTGGATAATAATCCGGGAAAAAACGCACAATCGAATTCGTGAGGGGAGGCGTTGAGAAGAAAATGTGGTTTGTAATGTGTGTTGTGTGACCTTGGACATTGAAGCTTGGACATGAGCTGGACCTCGGACCCTGGAGGTCATTTCCGATCACCAGACTGACTGACGGGTGGATTTTAGACTCGTACCCAGCTCCAATTCGCTATCGCTCTATGGAGACTAGTTATCGACAGGCATTTTAAATCAGCACTGCACAGTGATTGGCCCATGGTATTCTCCACCCGCCATGCCCCTCCATGCTTGTTTGGACGTCGTGGTAGTCGTAGAAGCGAGGGCTTTATTTAGGAAACATACCATAATCGCTCATCGCTCATCAAATCTTACAAAGGATCTATATAATACTTGGTGGATTGGTGGCCGTAGCGCTCAAGGCCCTTTATCGCACCATAGACGAGTACTGGTCACTAGATACACACGAACAACAACAACACATATTGACATTGGTCTATTTACCGGTCTAGATTTAGACCAGTAATTCAGCCAATCAGAGAATACAAAATGCCTGTCGCTTACTAGACCCCAACGGTGCGTGTGAGTTGGGGGCTAGGTACGAGTCTAGGGTGGATTTAAAAATAGAATTCCGGAAAACTAAAATGCGGGAAAACTGTAGATGGGGTGTGTTGTATGACCTTTGACATTGAGGTCAAGCAATAGAAGCCTCCATGGAAATATATTTGTGTGGAGGCGGTCGTAAAATTGGGAAGAGACATGAGTGTTTTAAATCAGGGTTATCTGATAGTTGACCTTTGATCTTGGGTCGTAAGTGAGGAGGCGTTTAATGAAACATGTAGTGGGTTGACTTTGGATTTTGGGTTCTGGACCTTTAACCTCGGGTTACGTGACTGGCGAGTGAATGCAAATGTAGCATCCCGGAAAAAAGACTCTGCAAGACAGCTTGCTATTGGGAAGGAGGCGTTGAGGGAAATATGCGGCTTGTATTGACCTTGACCTTTGCAATTGACACCCTAAGGTCACGTAACCGGCGAGTGGGGGCAAATTACGATTCCTGAAAAACAATCGGGGAAAAAGGGTTTTACATGATATTTTATTATCAACACCCAAGCAACATAAGTTCATTGTACATACTTCAGACACATCGTCGACTGTTCTTGTCCATCATATGTGTCAATCTTCGGATATGTTCGCCATTGTCCGTTAGGGACACCACAAGAATGCCACACCAGAGAACAATAGCGGTACCGTTATTTAAAATGTGAAAGATTAAAACATATAAAACTTGCCATTAAAATCAAATTATATTAAATTGAATTTCTACATGAGAGTTAAATTCAGTTTATCGTCCAGAACGACATCTGACTCTGTATTGACCGGTGTCCTGCGATACGCTGTCCTATACATAGAGTGTCCGGGGGACACTCCAAGCTGGGGAAGGGTGTCCTACAGACAATGTTAACCAGGTACGAGTGTCCTACGGACAACTATCACCTGGGGATTAATGTCCCACCCTGGGGAAGAGTGTCCGTGTTTCATTTGTTGATATGGAGATTGTTTGGGAAGAGCAGGTGTGATGTTGGTTGGAGGTGAGAGGGTGTGGGTAGCTTAAGTAGGATTGGCTGGTTCGATGACGTCACAAGGACATCTTGTTGGGTAGCATTATACCGATTTGCGTTACTTTCAAAATGTTTCGAGCATGGAGAATATTTTGTCGGGCAAAGCAAAAGATTTTTTGTGCGATTTGGAGCAACACACTCGATGAAACATGGAGGACCAGAAATCCCTCAGTAATAGTATATATTCCGATATCAATTATTATTCGATATCAATGCGTCTCCCCTGCTGTGTACATAAGCTGGGTATTTCTGGTACACACTGCAGCACATACACGTCTCGTGTATGGTAGGCCGTAGGGGACAAAAATCGCTATTTGGTGTAGACACATATTATTAGCCAATCACATAGCTGTTTTACGTGTTGACATTAATTATTATATGTCTACATACAATTTAATTCGATATCATATCGAATTATTTTATCCGTATACATATTATTTAGATACTGCATCAAATATTTCGATGCTACATCAAATTAATTTGTATCCCCATTCAAATCATTTCGTATTCGTATACATATTATTTATATATGGCATCCCAATATTTAAAAGTGTGCTTGGCTGCAGAGGACAAAAATGGCTATTTGGTGTAGACACATTTCAGTCAATCATATAACAGTTTTATGTATGTCATACATAATTCATTATATATGTCATACATAATTCATTCAATCACCACCACTGGAAATATGTATGGCATGCAGTAATAGCTTCCGCCACAAAATGTTATGTTTCCTGTAGAAATAGAGCATGCGCTGTGAGGAGAATGTTGGCTGTAGTGATTAAAGGAGCGGAAGTGATTTATGGTGTCTATAATTCCGACGATTTCATTGGTTCAATACGATGCTACATCGAAATATATTTAGGATACCATACCTAAATAATATGTATACGGATACAAAATGATTCACTACAGTATCTAAATCATGTGCAATGCGTATACATATTAATTTGATGTAGCATTGAAATATTTGATGCAGTATCTAAATAATATGTATACGGATATAAAATAATTCGATATGATACCGAATTAAATTGTATGTAGTCATATAATAATTAACGTCTACACGTAAAACAGCTCTGTGATTGGCTAATAATATGTGTCTACACCAAATGCCGATTTTTGTCCCCTACGGCCAGCCACAATAATTTAAATATTGGGATGTCATACCTAAATAATATGTATACGGATACAAATTGATTCAATACAGTATATAAATGATTTGAATGGGGATACAAATTAATTTGATGTAGCATCGAAATATTTGATGTAGTATCTAAATAATATGTATACGGATATAAAATAATTCGATATGATATCGAATTAAATTGTATGTAGACAGATAGTAATTAATGTCTACACGTAAAACAGCTCTGTGATTGGCTAATAATATGTGTCTACACCAAATGGCGATTTTTGTCCCCTACGGCCTACCATACTCGTGTCATATGTGCAGCAGTGATAGACACTATTGTGCACTGTCTGATATACACAGAATGATGTGTTTATATTGCACACATTCGTTTTGTGTTTTCGGTAGACGGGTTTACCACAAGAGTTGGACAACTCTAAGAGGTCTCAATATAGCTCATATATTATCGAGCATTCGTAGTGGGTTCGTGGGCTGTCGTGTTGATGCGAAGGGCATGCATACTCATTCTTGATGATTCTTGTTAAATGCTTATGGCTGTCGTACAAGGAACCTACGGCATGTGTAAAGGATTCGTAGGACAGTTTCAAAGAGGTCCTCTACCGGCGAATTGACACGAATCGACAAGATTAAAATATTCGTGGTCATTGGCCGGCATTTTTCGATTCCGAAAATGGCGACAAGAGTGTCCGGTTGTGTTTTTGCTCTGCTGGTGACGCTGATTTCTCTACAGTTCTACAAGGCATGTACACCCAATCAGTTTATAGATATTGCCGACGAACTCGCCAGAGATGGATGGAGCCCCCCTGAATTCGATTTCTCGTATCTTGGAAGAGAAATAATATGCAGAACTTTTTCTACAAATGCCAGAAATGTAGACAGGTATGGACATACATGGAAAACCAAAAGTAAACATACCAAATACCTGAGGCTCTATACCATCCGGACTAGAACATCAACGCTTTATTCGTTACTTTGCTTGCTGCTCAGCAATGACGTTTCTCTAAACCCAGGACCCACTCCTCAAGAACCCCAAGGTGTCGCCCCTAAACTCAAGTGTTTTACCTGCGCCGGTATTATGAACAGTCCACCTTCTGTTAAATGTTACCTATGTTCAGCCGTGTGGCATGAACAGTGTATCGAAGTGACCGGATTTGACAATGAAACTGAGAAAACGGGCACAATAGACTATATATGTGATCACTGTGTTCAGAAGGTTTCAACCGCTTCAAACAGTACTGGTACGCCATATAATTTCAGTCTACCCAAACAAGGTTTGAAAATTTGCCAGTGGAATATAAGAAGCATCTACAGCAAACTGTGCGAAATAAAACAAATAATGGGCACGAAACCCGATTTAGATGTTGTCGGTTTTACTGAAAGTTGGCTGAATGAAACTCATACTAAAGATGAGTTAATACGACGTGACGGGCGTTGTCAGATTGGCGGTGGCTTAATCGCGTATATAAAAGAAACAATACCATTTACAAGAAAGGACGACTTCGAACACCCAGAGATCGAAATGATATGCATCGAAGTTAAACCAGTGAAACAGAAGAAGTTTTTGCTGTGCTTTATTTATAGACCACCCGATAAGCCCCTGAACGAATGGTTATTAACACTTGAAAATGTAGTGGTCAAGTTATTTTCCACTAATAATGATTATGTCATATTAGGTGACTTTAATGTCGATCTAGTTAAGAAATCTGCCGAATCACGGAATTTGAGTGATCTAATGGATCGTACGGCCTTTTTCAAATCGTAACGGAACCTACACGTGTTACGAAGGACACATCTACTTTGATCGACCATATTTATGTTTCCGATGTGAACTTTATGACCGATACCATTATACCCAAATGTAAGATAAGCGATCATTTTCCAACAGTTATGGTCAAAAAAGGAAAAATCGCAAACAGAGAACATGTGTATATTAACTACAGATCAACGAAAAACTTTGATAAAATCCAATTTTTGAATGACCTCTCCAGTGCACCATGGTCTGTGATAGATGCGTTTGATGACGTCAATGACGTCATGGCGACATGGATTGACGTATTTCTCCTTGTCCTCGATGACCACGCTCCTCTTAAACGTAAGCGTGTCAAGCATCGCTACAGACCAGAATGGTGGACGGATGAATTAACTGAATCTGTGAAAGTGCGTGATCAGTGTAACCGCTCGACCGATCCAGGCGTTTATGGATCTGTCAGAAACAAAGTAGTCTCAATGATCCGCAAAGCAAAGAAAGATTATTTTATTACTCTTCTCAACCAATATAAGACATCTGTCTGTGATTTCTGGAAGCTACTGCGAGATCTATATCCCAAGAAACAGTCTTCTAATCCAAGTCTCCTGGACATTCAAGGTGAAGAAGTGGATGACCCTCAGCTCATCGCAGAGAAATTCAATGAACATTTTACCCACCTTTCTAGTCAGTATTCGACCGGAAATCGTGTCGATGAACTTAATTACGATAAACTTAATCAAATTCCCTAGTTGACCGTCGATTATGTAACGAATGCATTTAAAGAACTGAATTGTAAAAAATCGATTGGTCTTGATAACTTGCCGCCGACGTATTTAAACATTTTAGCTGATATAATAGCTCCAACACTTACCAAGATTTCTAATATGTGTATAAGTTCTGGCGTTTTTCCAGACGCCTGGAAGATTGCCAAAGTAGCTCCACTTTTTAAATCTGGAAGTCTACATTGTCTTAATAATTTTAGGCCTATATCTGTTTTACCAGTTTTATCTAAGATCTTAGAAAGACATGTTCACGAGAGTTTTTATCAATTTTTACAAACTCATTGTCTTTTATCTGAAAACCAGTCTGGTTTTCGTAAATTTCACTCATGTCAAACTAGTCTTGTTCAACTGATTGATAAAGTGAACTCTGCTATGGACACTGGTATGATGACAGGAATTGTGCTACTAGATTTTCGAAAAGCTTTTGATCTTGTGAACCATGACGTTTTATTACATAAGCTTCATATTTATGGCTGTAGCAATAACACGCTGAATTTCTTTACGTCATATCTGAGTGACCGATACCAGAAAGTTAGTTTTAAAGGTGTAACATCGGATTCCCTGTCGATAAACTGTGGTGTCCCTCAAGGTAGCATTTTAGGACCTCTGTTCTTTCTGTTATTTATAAATGATTTACCTTTGTACACCAATCACTGTGAAGTCCACATGTACGCCGATGACTCTACATTAACCAGCTGTGGTAAATCAATTGAGGAAATTGAAGTTAAGCTGAACAATGATGTCCTGAACGTTGAAAAATGGTGTGATGAAAATGAAATGATTCTCCACAGTGATAAATCCAAGGCTATGCTCGCTATGACAGCACAGAAACGTTCAAGGCTTTCTTCTGACCAGCTAACTGTAAAAATCGGCGCCACTATACGTTACAGAACGTTGCCAGCGAAAAGATACTTGGAGTTATTGTTGACAACAATTTGAACTGGCAGGAACAAGTGGACTCAACTTGTTCTAAAATAAGTCAAAGGATTGCGTTATTACGTCGCATTAAATGTTTTCTCCCAGAGTATGCACGTAAACGTTTCTTCAACAGTTTTATTCTCCCCATGTTTGACTATTGTTCGGCAGTTTGGGGAAATCACCAAGTACAACAAATAAATAAACTGATTAGAATGCAGAAATGTGCAGCTAGATTAATTTTGGACGAGCAAAGTTAAAGTGGTTACCTTTCCAGTACAGAGTTAACTACCATCGTGCTGTTTTAGTGTTTAAATCTCTTAATGGGGAAAGCTCGTCACATTTGTGTAATATGTTCACATCTAATTTATCGACACGAGCGTCTCGTTTACCATACAGAATGATTTTACCCAGATGTAAAACTGAATTGTTTAGACGTAGTTTTAATTTTCAATCTGTTAAGTTATGGAATAGTTTACCCTAATCTTTACAAAAAACAATTGCTGTGAAATCTTTTAAGTCAAATTGTTTTAATTTCTTTTATAACAAATTCTTAATGGATGGGGTACATTTTATTGAGTTTTAGAATTGTCTTATTATGCACTTGTCTTAGATACTTTTGTTAATTTTAAACATGTTTAGTTTTATTCCCTTTACTGTTATTTGGTTTTGCTCTTTAATTCATCATTTTTGTTGTTTCTAATTGCACCACTATTTGTATATACACATGCTCGCCCTCATGTATCAGTAGCCTTTGGCTAAATGAGCCCTTCGAGTAAAAATAAAGATTATTATTATTATTATTATTATTATTATTATTATATTCGTTATGTATCTTATCTGGTACACATAGGAGGTGTCGGGGCATTTATTTTCACAATGACTGTGTACCATTGATATTTTTCGTATAGAGTATTTAGAGCGAAGTTCTCATTTTGGATTGAAGTTACATTATCTTAGATGCGAAGGAAAATGGGAAAAGTATAAAATCATGGCTAAGATCATGGGTCAAATCCAGGCATGAAATTAACTTCCTGTCTTGTTCAGTTATGTTGAGGACGGCACCATTGTTACAAACTTTAGGGTAACATTTTATGGTAGAAATATGAAATGTGAAGAGTTTTAAATATCTGCCCTTAATGAGAATGTTTAGTGTGACGGATGGTCACATATCCGAACGCCCTAACCAAACAGATTTTTAGATTCTGATCAACCAAATATCTCAGTGTCATATCGGTTAATTTTGGTATTACTCAAAGCGTACAAAAGAATTGATTAACAATAAATTAATTTTATATTCAATGGAAAACAAACGTGTAAAATAAGTGTGAAATTGCGAGATATGTTTCGCCTGTCATAGAGCGTATGCAACTGAAATAGGGATTATAATATTATACAATTTAGTAGCGACTGGTACAAGTATTGCGATAGAAGATATATAACAACAGTGCAACTGTTTTAGAGAATATAACAGTTAACGAATCGCATACAAATTACCTTCTGACAAGATGACTTCTTGGTGACGTCATCAAAATAATCTTTCGAATTGTCTCTTCCTTCTTGAATAGAGTGTGGCTTATAATTAGAGAAATACACTTGTGACCCAAAGTTAGCCATAATATCATGTCATTTTATCCTGGTCTGTTAGGGTTAAACTGCATGCCAATAATTATGCATATTAGATTTCATGCCATATGTCGATATTGGACGTGAAGCAAATATCAACAGGACTAAAATACAACCAACTCTTACTTAGTAAACGCCAAAAATATATAACAATTCACAGTAATATTGATTAATCTTTTTTATTATTAGTTATTAACGATTGAATGTATAAATGTGTATTAAACAAAGATGTAATGATGAACGTGTTGAATTAAATTACCCATGTGAGAAAAGAAGAAGAAAAGTGTAAGATAAAATGAAAAAAAATGGTGCAGTCCTGACTGGGTTCGAACCTGCACAATGTGGAGCTCAAACCCGCCATTCTGGATGCTGACAATCCCAACATACGTACCCAAAGCGCTATGGCCTCGACAGCTCCCAACACCGATTTCTAAAGGTGCCCAATGTATGCGCATAATAGTGGAACACCGATTTCTAAAGGTGCCCAATGTATGCGCATAATAGTGGGTCAAATGGGACACTATTCTGATAGGACACTTACAACCGCCACTGTTGTAATGGCTTAGAATGTCCGCTTGGTAACAGTGTTCTACCCTATAAAATGGAACCCCACACGGAGTTATTGCCAAGGTCACTCCAATCCTTCCTAGGACAACCCTATCCTGGAGATGAGGATCCTACGGATCCTCATCTCCAGATAAGAGTGTCCTACGGACACTCCTATACAGGGGACATTCTTAGCCTCCACACCGGTACGCCATTAACCCATTTTCACAAGTCCAGGTAAATCCTAAATTCTTTCAGATCGATCGATACACTGACTCGCGAGGATGCATTAGCTTAGATGTTCTATAAATGGATGGTTCCTTCATCAGCATTCTTGAAATTTGATTGGATTAGCTTCCATTTACGAAACCACTTCATGGAGTTTTCAGCCTCTGTTGATATGGTCGAGCGAACTTCATTATTTGTAGGTTAAACAGCAGATATTGTATTGCCGTCGGCGTAGTTGTGAATTTTACCACGCTCTATTTCGATAAAAATGTCATTTATAAAGTTGTTAAAAATTAAGTGCCCCAAAATAGAGCCCTGCTGCACGCCTTTCGCAACCGACGCCAGTCACTGACACATGCTGAAAGTCGTACACGTTGATTCCATTTCTGAATGTATGAGGATATAAACGCACATTCTTCATGTGAGACTCCATAGGTACTCAACCTGGCAGTGACGAGTTCGTGAGACAGGCAGCCAAAGGCTTTACTCAAATCCACAGGCCCTCACGGGTTATGTATTGAGACCCCATATTCAACATTTCACCCTAAAACCACGCACCCCCACTGTCCCAATACTCTGGTTTTGAAGGACTGTGTTCAAATCCATGAGAATCGCTCCTACACATTTATTTTGATCGAGTGCTCTCTTCCAATGCTTCACCACGCGTAATAATACATACTGACAGCTATAGCACAATCTAAAGGCAGAAACGCTAGTAGTATATATACGGTATTTCGACTTAATGGCGCCTATGTGGCGGTTTTGTGGCGGTGTGCGCAGAAGTGTTGTGCACAGATATGACGTCACTTCCGGTCTGAGTGAATGGGGCGTGACCTTGGGGGCATGTATTCCTCCGCGGTGATGCGGTCTGGCGGTGATGCGGTAGTCCCAAAGCCGTGGGTTTTCGTGAGAATGTTCGGCAATCTGTAGGGACCGCTAGTGTACCGATTGGGTCGTATGAGGTATCAATGTGAAGCATTCGTGAAGGGGCATCTGATGGGATGGATGTGGTGTTGAAATATCGTCATTCTGCGCATGCGCGGTAGACCAAATGTGTGGAATAGACGTTTTGGGATCTAGGGGAGCTCCTAATGGTCCGATGGAGTCGTATGAGGTATCAATGTGAAGCATTCCTGAAGGAGCATCCGATGGGGTGCGTGTGGGATTGGAATATCGTCATTCTGCGCATGCGCAGTAGACAAAGGGTATGGAAATAGATGTTTTGGGATCGAGGGGGGTCCCTAATGGGCCGATGGAGCTGTATGAGGTATCAATGTGAAGCCTATGTGAGGGCGCATCCGCCTGGACTAGTGTGTCGTTCGTGTTCAACATTCTGCGCATGCGCAGACAGGGAATTGTGGGAAAAGGGTATGGAAATAGACGTTTTGGGGTCTAGGTAGGCCCCTAATGGTCTGATGGGGTCGAGTGAGGGATCAATGTGAAGCATTCGTGAAGGAGCATCCGACTGGGTGGATGTGAGGTAAAACTGACGTCATTCTGCGCATGCGCAGTAGACCAAGTATATGGAAATAAACATTTTGGCGCCGACATTGGTCGCTATGGGTCCGATGGAGTCGTATGAGGTCTTATTTTGAAGCTGTCGTGAAGCAGCATCCGACTGGACTAATGGTTCATCCATGTTCAATAGTCTGCGCATGCGCAGTCTGGTAGTAGTATAGAAAGCAGGCCTTTTGGGGGATACGTGGGGTACTAAACCACTATGGGTCCATGGTTGTGGTTTGGTGGTGTGGGTTCTGCGCAAGTGTGTGACGTTACTTCCGGTGTCACTAAAACTACCTCCGAACCCAGAAGAGTTCCAATTTTCCCTTAGAGGTAGGGTCCGGATTTTCAATATCCAAGTTTTCCCCGGCCCGGCCCGGCCCGGCCCGCTCCGGCCGCAGCGCGCGCGGGTTATCCGGGCGAGCGCACGCCTGCGCGGCATCACCGGAAATGCGCGGGTGAATGTCGGGTCAAAAGGTCAAAGGTCACATCCAGGTCAAAAGGTCAAAGGTTTCCCTTTCGGCAATGTTCGGCAACAATGTTGCGGCATCGATATACAGAGCTTGAACACAAAAAGGGGATTGTAAATTAACCTGGGAAGGATCGGCAGTTCCATTTGGACCAATCAGTGGTCGAGAAAAAGAGCCACTGAGCGATCGATAAAAGAACCAATGGACGGGTACTAGAATTTCGCTCACGTCTGCGCCTACATCCGGGTACTAGAATGCTTTCGCCTACGTCCGCGCCTGCATCCGGGTACTTCTATTAGGTGCATAAAAGTGGAAATTTTTAGGGCATTGCTGCATTCATTGGCCTGCTTGACCTGTCCAGCCTGAGCCTGCCTGACCAGCCTGAGCCTATCTGACGAGAGGAGCTACTTGCCTGAGCCTCACCAGCCTGAGCCTGCCTCACCGTAATCTTTGTTGTTGTTGCTCTCTTTTTACACTAACCCATCAGAATAGTACGTATCACGGACTACACCCGTAGAGCTGCGTATAGGCGCGCATGTGTGACATGGTCTATAAAACACGTCCCTCTGGATCCCACACCCCCATTCCTACGGTTACAGAGCCATGACGAACACCCATCCCTATGCGACTCGCATTTTACAGCATGCGATCGTAGTTAATTCACTCACGGGTTACCGAGCAGTGGTTCGGTCCATGTTTGCAGATGACGACGACAACGAGGGGCGACGTCAGATCCTGAAAGAGTTCACAGAAGCGGTCCTCGACATAGTGCACACGATGGAGAGGTGTGCTATCACTCACCACTACTGGACTATAACAGCCATCCTTGATGCCCGGATTATGGATCACGAGCGCTCACGCCGGAATCAGCGACGGCTCGTTGACCTAGTAATGGTCTTTGCCCTATTGACTCTGACGCTGTGGCAATGACAGCGACAGAAAAAGAACGGCTCTTCAGAGCCTCCACAGATGCGCGTATGTGCAACCGATATATACGAGGGTCAGTCAGAGTGTGTGTCATTTACCGTTCGTCATTGGGTCAACCATGTCACCAGTCCTACGCGCCATCCTTCCCCTTACACCCCGGGTGGGGTTACACGTCTATGAAGATAAAGTCAACCTCGTGGGAGACCGTGGAGATGTTTGCTGGTCGCGCGCTGAGACCGTATCGAATACGGTTACGCTACACCGTGACGGCTGGACCAAATTTAAACGGGTGTTGAGCGGTGAGCTTAACGGAAACCTCATCCACATAGACAATGCCATTTGCGTACACCGTGGACCCTTCTTCCCACGCCTGGGCCGTTACCAAGACCCTACGCGAGGCTTTACCCTAGATCCCGATCTGTGGACAGCCTTTGAGAAAGTGGTGCCTATCGTGTACCAGCTGTTTACATCGGTCGAGCGGTCAGCTGTTCAGTTGGAGTGGGCTCGTGCCCTGAGAGAAGCGGCGGCAGAACCCAATGAACAAATTACCAAACCTAGCAATGAAGCGGAGGCAGACCACGATGCCATTGATTATCCGGCTAGACTCAGTCAGCCCAGTGACATGACCACCCGATCCTTTGATTTCACGGGGTTCTCCCTATAAATACGAGAGACAGTCAAATCTGGTACCATGCACGTACTGACCATGACGGAGCATATAATACTGGCGTATCGCAGCTTGACCCCCGAGGTTTTCCTGCACGTTTATACGGATAAGGTCGATATCATGGAGGAGGTGGGACACATCTGTGATGCGAACCCTACACAATCGTGCCCGGCTAACATTCGTCTGTCCCGGGAGGGCTGGTCCAAATTCAAACGGGTGTTGTCTGGTGAACTGGACGGCGACCTCATTCACTTGTGTCACGATGTGTACATCCGACGCGGCCCTTTCTTTGCTCAATTGGCTCGGCTAGATGGGGGTACAGTGCATTTTACACTTCACGCTGATCTATGGGCTGCATTGGAAGATGCCGTGGCAGATGTGGATCAAGTGCTAAGGAGGAAGATCGGTCATCAGACGAGTTGGACTGGTCATTTACCATGGACAATGTGCTGGCAGAAGCCAACGAAGAAAATCAGAAAGAAACCCTGGCCCAAGATATACCCGTTATAAATAAACGGTAGAGCCAGGGTCCATCATCATTTGTCACCATGAAGAGTTGGGAGAAGGTGTTGGATAACTTATACTACAGTCCCGACAGTCCGGCGGCCTATAGTGCATTGACGGCTCTCTATCGAGCGGCCAAACCCCAGGGGATACAACGTGCTCAAGTCCGAGATTGGTTAAGAAACCAAGACACCTATACCTTACATCGAGCTGCCCGTCGCCATTTTCTACGGAACCAGGTCATCGTGGGAGGACTAGATGCCCAATGGCAAGCGGATTTGGTCGATATGAGCGCCTTTGCCAAACACAACGATGGGAATCGGTATATCTTGACGTGCATCGATATCCTGTCGAAGTATGCGTGGGTGGTACCCATCCGGACGAAAACGGGGACGAATCTCATAGCGGCGTTCAAGGACATCTTCAAGACCGGGCGCAAACCCATGTATTTGCAAATCGACGAAGGAACGGAATTCCTCAATAGACCGTTCCAACAGTTTCTTCCATACGTACAACGAGACCAAGGCTTCCGTGATGGAAAGGCTCAACAGGACATTCAAAGGCCGCATGTATAAATATTTCACCTATAAGAATACAAGGCGGTACATCGATGTTCTCCCGAAACTTGTGAGTGGTTACAAACGAGCCTATCATCGGAGTATAGAGAGAGCCCCCATTACCGTGACCCAACGCAATGAAGCCCAAGTCCAGCGTGTCTTGTACCCCAGGCAATCGCAGCGAACGACGAAGGAGGTGTACAAGGCCAGGGACCCTGTACGGATCAGTAAAGTCAAAGGTCAATTTCAGAAAAGTTACTTGCCCAACAGGAGCGATGTGCACTTCCTGATTAAACGGCGCCTACCCCGACAGCAGCGAGTCTATGAACTGGAAGATCTTCAAGGGGAACCGTTGCTAGGGACGTTTTACGAGAAGGAATTACAGCCTGTCGTAAAAACACAGCAAGACTACTACGGTGCTATGGACAAACAGCAGCTGCCTCTGAACACAGCGTCTCCCAAAACGCGAAAAGCGCAAGTGGGCTTTGTGGTGATATTGCTAACCCTGCTGAGTGTGTTGTATGGAGGTGTGTTTTACGAAATAGCCTATGTCAGCACGCTACTTAACCAACTTAGAACTCCAGCTGTGAGTGGCAGTGAAACCAGTCTACATATAGCATCAGTCAACCCCGTATCGAGCCCAGTCATCACCACTACCACACCACGTGTACAAGCCACATCGAGCTCCACACCAAGTATACAGTCAACACCTACACCAAGTACACCCACTACGTCTGAAAACCCACCGGATTTCATCCCTCACAGTGAACAGACAACGACGACCGACGTTGTACCCACCACCACTCCAGTTCACTCGTACCAAATTTACAAGAGCGGGTTACCACGACAGCGGATACACCTCGAACCATGGACCCTCGGGGGCAGCATCCCTTCACTTCCGTCATCGAAGGACCGACGGGTTCCGGCAAAACGCACTTCGTCAGGAAGCTCCTTCAACACGCCGACAGCATGATCACCCACCCTAGACGCTTGTAATTACAACGGATGAAACAGAATCCTAACATGACTTGGAATGATAAAGGCGAACTACTGGTACAGAATCAGGTGGTCCCCGGTATCCACATGACGGATTTAGTGAATGACCTGATGCGTCAACGCAGGTCGCACACGGATCCTCGAGGACGGGAGGTCTTCGCTCAAGGCTTGAAAGACATGCATGTACCACAGGAATTGGTGGGGAATCCCCAGCGCTGGGCCTGGATGCAGCGGACCCAGCAATCGCCGAGTGGCCCACTACCTCCTTGGGAAGCCGAGTGGGAACCGGAGTCACCCTCCAAAACACCACCACAACGGGCACCATCTTTTCACGCCTTTAAAAAACCACCCTTGATCAAGACACCCCACATCTCCAGAGCCGTGACACGTAGCAAGTCACCGCGACGAACACGACGCCGGACACAACCGCCCAAGGCCTGGAACACCTATTAAAACCAACAGCAGCAGCAGGACAGCTCAGTCGCCATGTTTTACCTCATCCTACCCAGTAACAGTTCGCTGGATGTGTTTCCTGACAACAGCTTGGCCAAGTACGTCACCCAGTGACCGCAACCGTTGCATTTACCTGGACGCTGGGAATGTGGCCTCGTGGGTATCCAATACCCTTACTCGTGGTACAACGTGCGAGCCAATGAAGTGTGGTACGTGGTGACCTACGAAGGAAAAAGCACCCGACTCACCCTCCCCGAAGGCCAATACGATACTCCCAAGGAGTTCATGCAGGGGCTGACAAGACTGTTGCATTATAAGGCTTTACGGGAGGTCACGAATGTTTCAAAACCCATCAAAACCTTTCCCTTCAAGAATCACGTGAACTTCGATTACAACGCACACAACGACAAGGCACAGATCATCCTCACCGCCAACGTGAGTGTCGTACTGAGTCCTATTCTACAGCAAATGCTGGGTTTCGATCTACAGACGTTCGCTGGTCCCACCGCCCACCAAGGCCAGATCCCGATGGATATGAAGTCGGGTATGTACGGATTCTACGTCTATTCGGACGTGGTGGACAACCACATCGTGGGCGATATCAACACACCTCCATTACGGGTGGTCCCCATTTAAAAAGACGTATGGAGATCAAGTCACCCACAGTTTCACCCACATGCTCTACCTACACGTACGACAAACCGACATCAACACTATCACGGTGGATATAAGAGATGACACGGGACGACCGGTGGCATTCGAACGAGGAAAAGTGGTGCTGACACTTCATTTTCGACAAGCACGTGCTCCCCACTTTGTATAATGAAGGTGCCTTACGAGTGCGATGCACCCAGCTATATGAACTATTATGCCCAATAGGCCGGAGGTGGCCTTCCGGTCTTTAGTGGCGCAAGCATGCAACGAGGACATGGGATGGGAAACATACTCGGGAGCATCGTCAAAACGTTCCTGCCCTTGGTGACGCGTGGGGTGAAAGCAATCGGCAAACAAGCGGTACGCAGTGGACTGCAAGTCGCCGGTGATGTCTTGGGGGGAACGGCACCCAAAGAAACCTTGAAACGGCGGGCCAAAGAAGCAAGAGGCGTCTTGGTCGCCAAAGCACAACGCACCGTAGGGAATAAAAGACCTGCACCACCGAGACCACGCACCAGTCGACGACCGACCCAGCGACGACGCACATCGAAGATCCAGGATATCTTTTCTCAAACATGTCCTTGATCCACGCAGAGTCCTGCCCCTCCACCAACAGTGAATTTGATTTGTGGACGTCCCGCCCACACAGACCAATGCCGAACAAGGATTATGGGTGAAGCATCTCCCGCTCTCCAGCATCAACGAAACAGGACCCATCGAGTTCACCATCAGTAATGCGGATACGGCCTATGTGGATTTAGCCCATACATACTTGTATGTGAAAGCCAAGGTCGTCAATGGGGATGGCTCCAGTATCGTCGACCAAGCAACGGTGGGCGCGACGAATCTCTGGCTGCACTCTATGTTTCAACAGGTGGATATATTTCTCAGCGACAAACTCATCAGTGACTCGACCAACACGTACCCCTATCGAGCCTACATCGAGACGCTGTTGTCGTATGGACGAGAGGCTAAGAAATCTCAGCTGACAGACGCATTATTCTACCAGGACACAGCCGAGCAAATGGGCGTAGAGAACGACAATGTGGGATATAACAAACGGAAGGCCTTGACCGCGAACGGCGTCTCGGTGGATCTCATGGGTCGACTGCACGCAGACATGTTCATGCAAGACCGGTACCTCTTGAACAAGATCTCATGAAAATCCGACTGATACGGGCGCCTCCGATCTTCGCCTTGATGGCCACCAACGTAGAGGGGCATGCTGCTGAATATAAGATTGTCATCCAAGACGCAGTCCTGTATGTCCGAAAAGTGAAACCGAATCCAGCCGTTCAATTGGGACACCTCAAAGCCTTGGAGAGAGAGAGAGAATTAAGGCTTAACGTCGCATTCAGCCTCAAAGCCTTGGAAACAAAACCAGCCCAGTACCCTATCCGGCGTGTGCAAACCAAAGTGTTCTCTGTGTCGGCTGGAAATATGATCGCCAACAAAGAAAACCTGTTCCTGGTGGAACTATCCAAGCGATTGATCCTGGCCTGTGTGGAAAATACCAGTTTCAGCGGAGCCTACCCAGAGAACCCGTTTGACTTTAAACATTTCGGTATCAATTTTGTGGCCCTGCATGTGGACGGACAACAGGTCCCAGCCACGGCCTTAACACCGAACTTTGGGCGCGCGAATTTCATTCGAGCCTATCAGAGCCTGTTTACAGCCACCGGTCAAATCAACCAGGACGAAGGGAATATGATCAGTCGGGAGGACTACGCGAACGGATACACGTTGTTCTGTTTCGATCTGACCCCCACCTTAGAGAACGACCATCAGCTGGCCCTCGCCAAGCAAGGCAATGTACGGTTGGAAATCCACTTTGCACGAGCCCTCCGGAGCACCCTCAATGTGATCTGCTACGCCGAGTTTGACAACATCATCCAAGTGGACAAGGCGCGCAACGTCCTGTGTGACTTTGCCACCTAACATGGATACAGACCAGATAAACACCGTGCTAGAGAATGACCCAGAGACACGTATGGTCTTTCAAGGGGTGTTCGTCCGAGATGTGTTCCCATTAGACCGTATGTATCCTGCTGCTTACGTTCTCAACACGGACCCGATGGATCGGCCCGGTGAACATTGGGTGGCCGTGTACTTGACAGAACAGCAGGGCGAATACTTTGACCCGTACGGCCTGCCACCCCTCCATCCCGATTTAACAGACTTCATGGATCAAGGCACAGAGACGTGGTGTTGGAACAGTCAAACGTTGCAAAGCCTGACCAGTAGCGTGTGCGGACAATATTGCTTGTTTTACCTGTACCATCGATGCCGGGGAAGAACCTTATCTACCATCGTACAGATGTTTGACGAGTACCCCAAGGCCGAGGACCGCGATGTACTCGTATATGACTGGGCCGCCCATCATTTCAATGTACAAGCCTCGTTCTGGGCTTAAGTTCTTTCAATGTACAAGCCCCCTGTTCTGGGTTTAAGTTTACAAGCCCCCTGTTCTGGGCTTAAGTTCTATCAATTTCAATGTACACACCCCCTGTTCTGGGCTTCAGTTTTCACGTGGTTGTTCTCACGTTGTTGTTGTTAGTTATTGTTGAATAAAAAACAAAATGAGATCTCATCAAATAAATCCCTGTCTTGTGTATTTTCTGTATGAGCACAATGCGTGAAGGCTATAACAGACAGACTATTCTGTGAAGTCATGTGACGCAGTCAGTATGTCGGCACCTCTTCCCACTTCCCTTATATGTGTTGTAATGTGGGGATTCGGTGAAACTGGCTATGAACACCGTTGAGAAAGTAGGCAATCAGTGGCCTAGGATAATCCGAAATTCACCCGCACACTTCCCGTGATGCCGCGCAGGCGTCCGGCCGGATAACCCGCGCGCGCCCGCGCTGTGGCCGGAGTAATCCGCGCGCGCGCGCGCTGCGGCCGGGCCGGGCCGGGCCGGGCCGGGCCGGGCCGAGGAAAACTTGGATGTTGAAAATCCGGACCCTACGTCTAAAGGAAAATTGGAACTCTGCTGGGTTCGGAGGTTGTTTTAGTGAAACCGGAAGTGACGTCACACACTTGCGCAGAACCCACACCACCAAACCACAACCATGGACCCATAGTGGTTTAGTACCCCCACACATCCCCAAAAGGCCTGCTTTCTATACTACGACCAGACTGCGCATGCGCAGACTATTGAACACGGATGAACCATTAGTCCAGTCGGATGCTGCTTCACGAGAGCTTCAAAATAAGACCTCATACGACTCCATCGGACCCATAGTGACCTATGTCGGCGCCAAAATGTTTATTTCCATATACTTGGTCTACTGCGCATGCTCATAATGACGTCAGTTTTACGTCACATCCATCCAGTCGGATGCTCCTTCACGAATGCTTCACAATGATACCTCACTCGACCCCATCAGACCATTAGGGGCCTACCTAGCCCCAAAACGTCTATTTCCATACCCTTTTCCCACAATTTCCTTTCTGCGCATGCGCAAAATGTTGAGCAAGAACGACACACTAGTCCAGGCTGATGCTCCCTCACGAGAGCTTCAAACTAAGACCTCATACGACACCATAGGATCATTAGGGGCTCACCTAGACCCCAAAACGTCTATTTCCATACCCTTTTCCCACAATTCCCTGTCTGCGCATGCGCAGAATGTTGAACACGAACGACACACTAGTCCAGGTGGATGCTCCCTCACGAATGCTTCACATTGATACTTCACTCTATCCAATCGGCCCACTAGTGGCCCACCTAGACCCCAAAACGTCTATTTCCATACCCTTTTTCCATAATTCCCTGTCTGCGCATGCGCAGAATGTTGACAACGACCGAGACACTAGTCCAGGCGGATGCGCCCTCACATAGGCTTCACATTGAAACCTCGTACAGCTCCATCGGCCCATTAGGGACCCCCCTAGATTCCAAAACGTCTATTCCACACGCTTGGTTTACCGCGCATGCGCAGAATGACGATATTCCAAACCCACACCCAGCCCATCGGATGCCCCCTCACATATGCTTCACATTGATACATCATTCGACTCCATCGGACCACTAGTGACCCACCTAGACCCCAAAACGTCTATTTCCATACCCTTGGTCTACCGCGCATGCGCAGAATTACGATATTTCAACACCGCACCCAGCCCATCAGATGCCCCTTCACCAATGCTTCACATTGATACCTCATACGACCCAATCGGTACACTAGCGGTCCCTACAGATTGCCGAACATTCTCACGAAAACCCACGGATTTGGGACTACTTTCGGACCGCGGAGGCAGACCGCATCACCGCCAGACCGCATCACCGCGGAAAAATACATGCCCCCAAGGTCACGCCCCATTCACCCAGACCGGAAGTGACGTCATAACTGTGCACAACTCTCCTGCGCACACCGCCACAAAACCGCCACATTTTTTTTCTGCGCATGCGCAGTGACGCGCCATTAAGTCGAAATACCGTATATATACTACTAACGCTGGGGTCAAGAATTTTTTTCTGTGAAGGAAAGTAATTGTTCTTGAAAAATCTTCTCGACGATTTTGGAAAGAGATGAGGGGATGCTCACTGGTCTATATTTTTCATATTTTCAATAAGTTGTGAGTAGTAGAAATGAAAGTACTCAAGAGTACTATTGTCTGGAACAGTAATGGATGTGCAATATCGATTCGTTGCTTCAGAATAGTGTACATCTATTTCGATTTTCGGGGGTTTCGGAATTGTCACCGTAAGAGATATTTGCCCCTGCCCGCCAGTGGGCGCTCGAGTCAGGGAAGACAAAATATGTACTCAATAACATGAAAAGAGATAGGATGCAATAAGCCTTTTCGCGGTTACAAGAATCGGGAGTGATCTAGAGTTCGCTGTGTGAAATGAGTTACCTGTATCTCTTTATTCAGCATTACAAAGGCATGAAAACAAATACAGTTTGCCATACACTGTTTACCTCTGGACATCGCAGAGAATATTTGAGCTCTTTGATGAAAGCTACCATGAACAATCTTTGTGCTGCTAATTATATGAGCAGGAGGCCCAGGATTTGTTTCCACGTCATTTGCCATTGTTATGAGAGCCGGCAAATAATACCTACATACAAACAATTGCATAATCCATAAACTGGCAAAATAAGAACAGTTAGACCTGGAAGCTTCATCCTCACTATAAAACCTGTAGTTTACTGTGACCTTTGAAATCCAGTGATGTAAAAAAGCATACACAATCGGAAGCATGAGTGCTGCTAGCTTTACCCGATTGCCTCGTAATCGTATGCAATGGATGCCAATTTGTTGTCTGTACTGGTCAATAGAAATCCCCATCGTTCTTAGAAATTTAATTTACACGTGCCTTACAAGTTAAATTTAGAATTTTCGAGTGTGTTTTCAGCTCCAAATGTGCTCCACTCCAAAGTGTGCTCAACTCCAAGTGTGCTCAACTCCAAGTGTACGCTCAACTCGATCGTACAAACCAGACCTATTAAATTCGGGCCAAATTCACAATCACGAATCAGCGAATTGGTCGCTTTGTCTAGAGGCAGACACGTTATCTATTACACCACGAGTCATAGGCTACAAACCAAGGTTGAAAATAACATATATTTATCTACCAGAGGGCCTATCACTATACGGCCCATACTGGCGCACTGGACAATGTTGAACCTAATGGGAGACCACGATGGGTGGGGTCTTGAAGCTAAGCGGTGAAATTTTTTGAAAAAGTCACTGTACGCATGCGTAGACAAAATGTATGGAAATAGACGTTTTGGGCCGAGAGGGGCCCCTAGCGGTCCGATTTGGTCCAATGAGGTATCAATGTGAAGCACACGTGAAGAAGCATCCGACGGGTGAAGTGCATCACTTCCGACCGGAAGTGACCTTTGGCCACGTGACCGGAAGTGACCTTTGACCCCTGCGCTGCTCGGAAGTGACGTCATCGTAC
The DNA here is from genome assembly GCA_036873755.1 of Hanleya hanleyi. Classification (NCBI taxonomy): domain Eukaryota; kingdom Metazoa; phylum Mollusca; class Polyplacophora; order Lepidopleurida; family Hanleyidae; genus Hanleya; species Hanleya hanleyi. The sequence continues at coordinate 2,415 of JAVTVY010009800.1, read as the reverse complement.
GCATGCGCACACACACATACCTGGTGCACCCGCACCCTGGTGTACCCTATGCCCTACGTGCTATATGCTACAGGGTGTACCAGGTATATGCGCATGCGTACGATGACGTCACTTCCGAGCAGTGCAGGGGTGACCCCGGTCACGTGGTCACAGGTCACTTCCGGTCATGTGGAAGTGATGCGTCATGGGATAGGGTGCACTCAGAGGTCAAAGGTCAACGGTCCTCAAAATCAGCTTTTCAAAGGTCACTTCCCGTCATGTGACCGGAAGTGCACTCAGAGGTTAAAGGTCAATCGTCCTCCAAATCCCCTTTATCGCTCGTTAAGGCGTAACGACGGGCGTTGACGGGCGTCACTTGCATTTCGATGTATTGGTGGCAATTCCATGAAAAGCAGAGCTTCTGAATTAGTTCACCAAGGCGTTGAAGCGTTAAGCTAAGCGTTGACGGGCGTTACTCTCTATGAAAGCAAGTGTATTCCCAAAACACGCACAGTCGACGTTCAACCGTCCACAAGGCTTGTACCTGCTCTAAGTGCGAACGAACGTTCACCAGCCGTTACGATATGATGCGACACGAGAAAAATATACATGGGATTGAAGACTCCGAAGCACAAGAAACCGATACAGAGACCGATAAGAGTGCACCGACTGATACCGAAACAGACATTGCTGAGTCTATCCAGTGATACGGAGAGCTTGACCTCAGATAGTCAGCCTACGTCCCAGGAAAGTGAGAAAGAGCCTACCTTCTGGGATCTTATTGTGCATGAAGCTATTCATAGTTATGCTGCGGTAACAGAAGATGACGGATAGGATAAGGTACAACAGGCATACATCCAAATGCGCCCCTGCATCAGGAAACTGATGGCATCTAACTGGACCGTAACGTCACCGGAAGTGACGTCACCCGAAGTGACCCGGATGTGACCAGAGGTCACGTGACCGAATGTGAAATAGTACCCCGTTAAATTTTACCCGGGGGACCATCATTTGGGACCATCATTTTTACTAAGGATTTTCCACTCTCCTCACTCCTTCACTGATGGGTCCGTTAGAACGGAGGTGCCTTTGGGAGTTGCTTAACAGTGAAGTGACTGGGCGTATTACCGATATGGTAAAGCGAAAGTAACGTCAAACTAGAGGTCACGGCCACACTTGATCCCATCGGCCTAGTGTGAACTTGCCGTCCCTTTCACATGAGCAATATAAATCTCCGGTATAGACAGATGAAGGGCATTCAATAAGGGGAAACAGAAGTAGTTGGGGGAAAAACAGTCATGTTTATTTGTATGGAAAGTTGGCTTGAGACAACTAGATATACATGAATTGCAGGCAAGCTCCTGAAAGGTGCACCCCTCAGCCTGTCTTTTTTCTTTCAGTCAAGTAGGATCAGGGCTGCATCTAGAGCATAAGCTCCAGGTATGCAAACTGGTTCAAAATTGCCCAGTCAGGCTAAAAATGGGCTCTCCTAATCACTCGTTTTAAATAATTTCCAAGGTACAGTAACATGTTTGGTGACAAAAATTAGAGCATAATATTGTACCAGTTAAATGTGTGGACACAAATATGGTTCATGCTAAAGTTTTAGGATAAATCATATAATGTAGAATAGAATGATTTAACAGCAAAATTGAAGAAAAATGTTGTCCTTCATTTAAGACGACGCGAAATTCAAACTAACAGGGGTTCGATACTGCAGGGGGTTTCCCTGCCAGTTATTTTATATTATACTTCTGAAACAAAATATGTTTTGTGCAGAAGCTTTAGGATAAATCATATGATGTGAAGTAGAATGATTTAATGTGTCGGGATTGAAGAAAAATTTTGTCCTTCATTTAAGGCGACGCGAAATTCAAACTAACAGGGGTTCGATACTGCAGGGGTTTCCCTGCCAGTTATTTCATATTATACTTCTGAAATAAAATATGGTTTGTGCAAAAGCTTTTGGATAAATCGACGTAGCAAAATTGAAAAAAAATGTTGTCCTTCATTTAAGGCCACGCGAAATTCAAACCTAACAGGGGTTCCATACTGCGGGAACCCCCCGCCAGTTATTTCCTCTTGTACTTCTGAACTAAAATAATGTCACCAACCTGTTAGTTATTACTATAAAGGGATAAATTTTAGGTGATTCAGCATGTGTGTGAGAAAGCAATATACACTGCATCTCATACATATCACATGAGGCTGAGAAGCTGTGAATAGGAAAAAGTTCAAAACTTTAACATTTAGTTCCCCAGGGGTGGGGAAATCCTTCCGAGGGTAGTGCATAGGTTGAACAAGTGTAGCATCATGTAAGCTCCCAGAATATATGGGAATTGGGGGGTTCCATCCAATGATAATCTTGAATGGACCAGGCTTTCTTGTATCAGGGAACCTTCAAAAGTCACAATGAAACATGCAACCGAGAGTTCC